>JAJIZL010086253.1:376-18405 GCA_023969395.1 Amblyomma maculatum | reverse complement strand
GCAGAAATGAAGACAAGAGATCGACTGAGATAAGAAGCGGATCGTGCTGAGACTCGCAAGTGGACCGAAGTGGGTCTTCGACGTTCATCCTATGTCAATTGAACCCTCGCTTGTAACATCTTGGTGCGAGGCGCTGGGTAGACGGTCACCAGAAACCTTGAAGGCGAATTGTAAACTTGAACCGCACTGAAGTCGCCGTCTTGCTGGCCTGCTGCCATCTGAGCATCACCGGGAGCCGCGTTCGTTCACGAGCTCATCCTGCGAAGACTTGGACGAGCGGCTCACTCACTACCAGCGGGCGAGCCGTTACAATAAGTGGGGCGCTTCCGCCCAGTTAGCTAATGTATTCTTCGCGCTTAACCACACAACACTAACTTGGTACGACAACCATGAGGGCCCTTTCACAACCTGGGACCGCTTTGTGGAAGAGATAAAAAAATAATTTGGAAAAAAGCGAGCTGAACAAGTGCTATCTTCCGGGGGAACGTGCACCGAATACATCGAGGAAGTCTTGAAGCTGTGTAAGCTTTTCTATGCTCGCATGAATGAAGATGACAAAATTGGCCATCTGCCTTAAGGGTTTGCCTAGATATTTATAATTTCCTTATCGGCGAATCAAGCCTTGATTCAGTGGCTGACGTGATCCAGCATTGCCGCACGTTCAAGACGCTGAAAATGCGTCGGATAACACCGAAGTTCAGACGTTTGACTGGCGTTACGTCGGTGGCCACTGTTGACGCTGCTGACGTAACATCGTCTGGCGATCTGGTCTCCATGATCCGTGAGATCGTCCGCGAAGAAGTGCGCCAGTCGCTAGAACTAGCTTGGGGCTCCTCAGCGCTGCCCCCGTCGCATCCGCCGTGTCCGCCTCCTACAAATGGCTTTAATGAAGCGGACTTCATTAATTCAACGATATTCGATAAATACCGGGGTACGCTAGCAGGTTCGGTAGAGCAGCATACCGGTAACACTCCTAATGCAATGGACCCGCTACTACCATCCAACACATAACCAGTATGACAGCAGTCGGCGCGACGCTCTCAGCGGCGGCTGCCTGCCTGCGCCACCTTTTCGCAGACCTCCTGTGTGCTATCACTGCAGCCAACCTGGCCACCTCTCAAGATCATGTTCTCGCCGTTAAGCAGAGCGTTACGACTGCGACTCCACGAACTACCGTGAGCAACAGGATTACAATCCTGGCTCTTGTCGTCGTTCGCGTTACCCCCCTGATTCCGGAGACCCATGGCAAGCACTTTTGCGAGATATTTCACCGGCGTCGAACAGAAGTATGACACCACCTTCAGCTTCCCGCGCGCCGTTCTCCATCGTCCCGGCGCCACTCACCGCCGCCGGAAAACTAGTCGGCGCGACCGATGGGGTTGAAGTCGCTGGACGTTCGCTGTTATAAGAGACACGCCCGCCTGTGCTGACGTTACGGCACAAAGTCCACGTTTTGGTTGATGGTGTTCCTGCGATGGCTTTAGTTGATACCGGGACCACCAATTCGTAATGAGTGCTTGATTTAGGCGTTGTCTCGGAAGGAAAGTGTTATTTAACTTGGATAAAAGTGTTCAGTTTTGTGGTGTGAGTGGCAAAGCATTGCTTGCTGTTGGAGTGTGCAGCGTTAAAGTTTCTTTGGGTTATGAAGTGTTCTGTGCGGAAATGGCAGTGCTCGTTCAATAAACGCACGACATCATCATCGGGCTCGGCTTTTGAAGATGTGTGGCGCCAATGTCGATTGTCAAACTGGCGAGCTTAGCGTTGGCAAATGTGTTACCCCTGGTCTGATGAAAGGCTTGTTTGGTGATTCGAATGCATTTTGTGTTTCTCAAGATACCGTAGTGCCTCCATAGTCGGCTGTATGTGTACAGGTTTTCTGCCTCAATGCCACCCTCGACATGTCTGAATCGACTTTAGAACCGGTGCACATCATCTGCATCAAGAAAAATGTCTGATGCCATTTTGCCTTTTGCCGAAGGCTACACTGCACTCTGGGCAGTGAATTGCTCTACGGAACCTGCCGCTCTTCTCACAGGTTTGAAACGTGCATCCTGCCGTTACGACCTGACAATATCTGTTGACGTGATTTCCGACGCCATTGACAAACCAGTGACTGGTATCCAAGATGAATCGCGATTTCTTCGTATGATTGACCACTCAGTCTCAACGAAGGAGCGCCGTGCACTGCTGGCCAGTCTAGGGCGACACTCCTCATTGTTTGAATTTTCCCAAACAGGTGGCCCATCTTTAATTCCTGCTTCAAGTATCCTACACAGGATCGACACTGGCGCCTCAAATCAGATTCGACAAAACCCTATAGAGTGTAACGTCTGATCGAGAGGTGATAAATGAGCAAGTAAAGGAGATGCTAACGAAGGGTGTCATCAAAGAGTCGTCGAATCCTTTTGCTGCCCCTGTTATTCTTGTCAGGAAGAGGGATGGCACATGCCGTTTTTGCGTTGACTACCGTCGTCTAAATGCAGTCACTAGGAAAGACGTGTACCCTCTTCCCCGTATAGATGACGCCATTGACTGTCTTTTTTTTACCTCCCACTTTTCCATCGTTGACCTCAAATCGGGCTATTGACAAATACCTTTCCACCTGGTAGACATAGAGAAAATTGCATTTAACACACCCGATGGCATTTACGAATTCAATGTGATGCCATTAGGCCTCTGTACTCCACCTGCCACCTTCGAACGATGCATGGACACAATACTCTGCGGTTTAAAATGGGAGGTGTGTATGTGTTACTTGCACGATGTCGTAATATTCGGGAAGACGTTCAGCGAGCACAGGGAACGTTTAGCTCTTGTGCTGGACTGTATGTGCGAAGATGGCCTCGAGCTGAACTCAAATAAGTGTCGTTTTGGAGCACTAAAAGCGCAAGTTCTCGGACATCTCGTAGACAAAGCCACGTCAGACCTGATCCCGCAAAGACAGCAGCGGTTGCCTTTTTCAAGCCACCCCAGCCCACCAAAGAACTACTGCGTTTCTTAGGTTAGTTAATCTCAAGGACCCGTGTGACCGCCTAGCACGATGGGCCTTACGGTTATCAGAGTATGACTTTACTGTCACATACAAAACTGGTCGCAAGCACGCTGACGCAGACTGTCTTTCGCGCCTCCCTCTTCCTATGACGAAGTATGAAGACGATAATTTCGAAAACTGTGTCGCGTCGGTATCAGTGGCTTTTCCTGACATCCCCATGTTTATAGAAGAGCAACAAAGAGATCCCACCTTGGAACCTCTCATCGCAGCGGCTCAAGATCGGTCAGCTGGACGCCGATTTTGTTTGCGCGATTGCCTGTTCTAAAAGAAAAACCATTCCTCAACATGTCCCCGCTTCCTTCTCGCTGTTCCTAGGACCCTATACCATCCTATATTACAGGCCATGCACGAGCACCCTAGTTCCGGTCATTTTGGAACTGCAAGAACGCTCCACACACCCAGCAGCGCTTCTATTGGCCAAACATGCGAACAACTACTGAGCGGTACGTCGCCAGCTGCACTCAGTGTGAGGGCTACAAATGTCCCCCAAGCATGGCAACGGAGTAAATTCACCCCATCACACCACCCCGTGCACCATTTGAGCAAGTGGGCGTTGATCTCCTTGACCCCTTTCCGCTATACCATAATCGGAACCGTTGGGTCGTTGTTTGCGTGGATTACCTCACTCGATACTGTGAGACGGCGGCCATACCCGCGGCCAGCGTGTATCAAGTCTCCTGCTTTATGTTGCGGGCAATAGTTCTTTGTCAAGTACCACCACAAGTTATTATCAGCGACCATTGTCGCCAATTTACCGCCGAAGTCATAGAAGAGATGCTCCGTTTATGTGCTTGTCATCTTTGACATTTATCATCTTATCATCTCCAAACCAACGGTCTACCTGAACGCACCAATCGTACGATAACTAACTTGCTGTCAATGTACGTTGACGCAGATAATAAAAACTAGGCCAGTGTACTACCGTTCATTACCTACGTTTTCAACACCGCCTGTCATGAGCCACTGGCTTTAGCACATTTGCCCTGCAATATAATCGCCACCCACGATATACCACGGGCACCATCCTCCCGTTTTCAGCCATCAGTTATGAAGATACCTAGGTAGCCGAGACAATCTGCTATGCCGAAGAAGGCCGCCGGCTTGCCCGCCTTCGTATCTTAGCGTCCCAGAATCGCTCGAAAGCACTGTACGATGCCCACCACCGTCACTTTATTTACCAGCCTGGATATTTGATCCTGCTGTGGAGGCCTATCAGGAAGCGCGGTCAGTCACAAAAGCTGCTGTTCCAGTACGATGGACCATTTGTCGTTCTTGTCCAACTTAGCGAGCTTAATTATCTAATCGCTCGCCTCATCAAAAGCGGCCGTAGCTCTGCAAAAAGTGAAGTCGCCCACGACGTTCGTTTAAAGCCTTATCAATCAGGCGACGATGTTTAAGTCGCCCAGCGGGCTTCGGCAGCGTCGGGGGAAGTGTGACGCCCTGAAATGAAGACAAGAGAACATGAGGTCGACGAAGAAGCGGCTCGTGCTGAGACTTGCAAGTGGACACAGCTGGGTCTTCGGCGTTCATCCTGCGCCAATTGAAACCTTGCTTTTAACAATATATATATATATATATATATATATATATTGTAACGGGTATTGAGCCAAACGTTCAGGCAGCGCCCTGAGCCTAGAAGCCTGCCGAAGTCCGAGAGCGGTCCGAGCAGCGGTCTGAGCGCGGTTCCACGCAACTAACTTCGTCGTCTACGCCAACTAGCAACCATTTCATCGTCTACGTCAACTAGCCACTGATTGTCTCCGCTTCGTCGTCGACTATAGTTTGTATCACTTCCCCCCTCCTCTGTAGCACCGACTCTATGCGACGAGGTGCTACTAGGAAGATGTCAGCTAAAGGGTGCACTAAAGTGTCACAAGGGCCCAGCGGCACTGACAAAAAGTTCAGTCATCTACGATCATGATAGGGCTTCAGCCGAACCACGTGCACGACTTTAGGACGCTGTGGCCTTCGGGATGGAGCTGAAGCTACGGGAACAACGGCGTAGGTGACTTCACTGATACGGCGAACAATCTCGTAAGGGCCGAAGTAATGGCGCAGTAATTTTTCAGATAGGCAGCGATGACGAACAGGTGTCCAAACCCAGACGAAGTCGCCCGGTTCGTAAGTGACGATTCTTTGGCTGAGGGTATACCGATCAGCGTCATTCGCCTGTTGTCGGTGGATTCTGAGGCGTGCTAGTTGCCGCGCTTCTTCAGCACGCTGAACAAAGATGTCGGCGTCAAGTTCGGCGTCAGAGCCGCAAGAAGGACTAACTGGCATCATGGCATCCAACGGCGTGCTCACTTGGCAACCGAAGACAAGTTGGAACGGGGTCAGTCGCGTCGTCTCTTAAGTGGTGGTATTGTAAGCGAAAGTTATATAGGGCGAAATCGCATCCCAGGTGCGATGTTCTGCGTCCACATACCTAGAAATCATGTCGGTGAGGGTGCGATTGAGGCGTTCCACCAGCCCGTTGGTCTGAGGGTAGTACGCCGTCGCACGTCGGTGGCTAGTGTGAGTCAGAGTCATGACCATCCGGATTAGGCGAACCATAAAAGCTGTTCCACAGTCAGTGATTACCACGGCGGCGGCGCCATGACGTAGGACAATATTATGAACGAAAAACTGAGCAACTTCGACTGCCGTACCATTAACAAGGGACGCGGTCTCTGCGTACCGTGTTAGGTAGTGTGTCGCGACGACTACCCAACGGTTGCCAGACGAGGACTTCGGAAAAGACCGAGAAGATCCATGCCCACTTGATGGAAAGGGGTCTTCGGCGGAGCAATAGGCTGAAGAAATCCAGCGGGTTTCAATGGCGGAGACTTGCGACGTTGGCAGTCACGACATGAGCGCACATAAGCCCGCACCGATGGGAGCAACCTGGGCCATTAATACTTTTGACGAATTCGAGCAAGTGTACGGCTCACCCCCAGGTGACCGGCGGTGGGTTCCTCATGACAGGCACTCAATATATCTCGGCGTAACTCGGAGGGCACAACAAGGAGAAACGTCTCTTCACTGTTAGCGAAATTTCGCTTGTAGAGGACGTTACCACGCAGAGTGAACGTTTGAAGCCCACGATGAAAAACACGGGGAATACGGGCGTCGACGCCCTGTAGATAGTCGATGAGTGACGCTAACTCTGGGTCCATTCTCTGCAGCTGCGCCATTTGGGTTGTACTAATAGCCCCCAGAAAGGGAAAGTCATCGGCCGTTTCTTCTGGACATATGGCGATGGGCGAGCGCGACAGACAGTCAGCATCCTGATGCTTCCGTCCTGATTTGTATACGACTGCTATGTCATACTCCTGTAATCTAAGGCTCCATCTAGCCAATCGTCCTGAGGGGTCTTTGAGGCTCGCGAGCCAACATAATGAATGGTGGTCGCTTATAACGCGGAAAGGTCGGCCGTAGAGGAATGGTCGGAACTTGGTGAGGGCCCATATTACCGCCAGACATTCTTTCTCAGTTGTTGAATAGTTGGTTTCGGAGCGGGTAAGTGTTCGGCTCGCGTAAGCGATGACCCGTTCTGCACCGTCTTGCAACTGAATTAGTACTGCACCAACCCCAACGTTGCTGGCACCAGTGTGAACGTCAGTTGCGGCAATTTAGTCAAAATGGCCTAGTATCGGAGGATTCTGTAGGCGGCTGCGAAGCTCAAGGAAAGCGGCCTCTTGTTCACTTCCCCACAGAAATGGCGTGTCATCTCGAGTCAGTGTGGTTAGCGGTTCTGCGATGTGCGAAAAATCTCGTACAAAGCGCCTGTAATAGGAGCACAAACCTAAGAACCGTCGAACCGCTTTCTTGTCAGTAGGGTGCGGAAAATCAGAAACGGCAGCTGTCTTTTCAGGGTCCGGGCGAACACCTTTTGCGCTGACCACGTCACCAAGGAAGCGAACTTCCTCAAAGCCGAAGTGACATTTCTCCGGCTTGATTGTCAGATTGGCGTCTCGGAGAGCTTTTAACACAAGGCGCAACCTTTCTAGGTGTTGGTCGAAGGGGGTCGAAAATATGACGACATCGTCCAGGTAAACCAAACACGACTGCCACTTCAAACCGGACAGAATGGTGTCCATCATGCGTTGGAACGTGGCCGGTGCCGAACATAGGCCGAATGGTAGCACCTTAAACTCATACAAGCTATCGGGTGTCACGAAAGCCGTCTTCTCCCGGTCTCTCTCATCCACTTCTATTTGCCAGTACCCACTTTTTAGGTCTAGCGACGAGAAGTATCGTGCATCTCGCAGTCGATCGAGTGCGTCGTCTATGCGGTGAAGTGGGTAAACGTCCTCTTTAGTGACGAGATTAAGTTTTCTATAATCGACACAGAACCGCAGAGTATTGTCCTTCTTTTTGACGAGAACAACCGGCGAAGCCCACGGGCTTGTAGACGGCGGAATGACATCGTCGGAAAGCATTTCGGTGACCTGTCTCTGAATCGCTGCTCGTTCCGTTGGAGAAACGCGGTATGGGCGTTGGCATACGGGGCGCGTGGTCTCGTCTGTTATTATACGGTGCTTGGCGACCGGAGTTCGGCCCACTTTGGAAGACGTTGCGAAGCAGTCTGCAAAATCTGCCAAGACAGCCGAAAGCAGATCCTTCTGAGCCGGTGATAACTCGGTGTTTATTCTGACGGGTGGCAGACAATGCCGAGGTCCAGTGTAATCTTGAAGGGCTTCTTCCACGGTGCACAAATATGGACACTCCGCGACGTCTTGGAGGAAGGAGATCACCGTGCCTTTGACGAGGTGCTGAAATTCGTTCGAAAAGTTGGTGAGCAGAACGGTAGTACAGCCATCCCGTAGGTGAACGAGACCTCGGGCACAATGAGACCCTTCTCCAGCAGCAGCGGAATATGACCCTCCGCCATGCCCTCAAAGTCATGAAATAGGTCATTCTGCACGCGCATTACGACACTGCACAGTGGTGGCACCGTGACATCATCCTCCACAATACGCAGAGCATGGCTACAGGGATCGCGGGTGTCGAGACGTGGCACTGCCCGTTCAATCGAGAATGTGACTCGTGCCTCGTGTAGGTCGATCACAGCACCGTTTGCCTGCAGAAAGTCGAGTCCCAGAATCAAATCTCTCGAACATTCGCGCAAAAAAAAAACGAATTCCCCGACGTAGACGAAACCACGGATGCCAATTCGGGCTGTGCACCTTCCGGCCGGGCTAATGAGGTGACCTCCAGCCGTGCGAATGCTGGGGCCCAACCATGGCGTCACAACTTTGCTCAATTCATGGGCGAGGGCGTGGCTCATCACTGAATAGTCTGCCCCGGTGTCAAGTAGAGCGATCGTGTCAGTTCCGTCAAGTGTCACGCACAAATCAGAAGTAGCGCGTCGGATGCTGTCGCTACCCTGCCCCTGTGAGAAGTCAGCGTATCAGTGTATCGGCGGCGGAGGATCTTCAATGTTTCTAACAGCAGCGGCCCTGCCTCCGGAGACCGCTGGAATTAGTTTTCCCGGTGTGGACTTTCAGAACGCCGCTTAGTAATGCTGGCGTCTCTGCGAGGGCCTGGGGAACGGTACCGCAGCGGAGATGACGATCCTGAGTCATAGCGCCTGTATCTGCTAGGCCTCTGACTGGCCGACAGATGAGCTTCTATTTCGAGCGGCCGTTCGCCGTTCCGTGGACAGGGCGCATCGGGTGCGAAGCCGCGAAGTCCCACGCGGCGATACGGGCATGCACGGTAAAGGTGGCCGGCCTACCCGCAGTGGTAGCAGATTGGCCTGCGGTCCCGCGTACACCACACGTCCGACTTGCGAGGGCGTGTGACAGGCACCACAGCTTGAGCCGATGCGTCATACGGTCTGATGTGGCTAACCACCGGTGTCGGGTCAATAGGCCCACAGGCAGCTGCTTGCCGTGCAACGAACGCGTACGTTCGTTTGTCGTCGACCCGTGGAGGCATGGTAGCGACAGGATCGTAGGCAGCTGCCTTACGAACAACGGATGTGTGCGTGGGCATTTCATCGACGCGCTGCAGTACGTTGGTGACCGGGAATTCACGAGCAGCCTGGCGTACTTCATCTCTGACGACTTCGGTCAGTGATGTCACTGGCGCACTCTGAGGCAGACGGAAACGTTGGAGTTCCTCTCGAACAACCGACCGAATAAGGTCACGTAAGGCGTCCACACCTCCTCCATGGCACGACGAAAAAACATCTGGGGCCAGGCTGCTGACATCTCGGTTGTGCTGCCGGGCCCGTTGTTGGAGCGTCGTTTCCATGGTCGTTGCTTCCGCGAGGAATTCAGCAACGGTACGGGGGGGACTGCGAACGAGGCCCGCAAACAGCTCCTGCTTAACTCCACGCATGATGTGGCGAAGCTTCGTCTCCTCTTTCATATTGGGGTCTGCGCGCTGGAAAAGACGGGTCATGTCTTCACAGAACATGCGTACACTTTCATTTGGCCGCTGGTTTCTGGACGGAAGAGCAGCTTCAGCTTTCTCGCGGCGGTCGGCGTTTGGGAAGGTGGTCAGAAGTTCACGGCAAAATGCTTGCGAGGTGGTAAGGGCGCCCTCATGGTTTTCGAACCACGTACGCGCAGACTCTTCTAGGGCGAAGTAAACATTGTTAAGCTTTCGCTCGTCACTCCAGCCGTTGTACCGAGCCACTCGCTCGAAGGTCGCCAGCCAATCCTCAGCGTCTTCGAAGACGTCGCCATGAAAAGATGGTGGTGTTCGCGGCGGGTGGCAAAGGATCGGATCTGAGAGCCTGGGATCAGTGGCCATGTCGAGGTGGCTCGAGAGTTGCGGCTGCGTGATCCTCGTAGGGGTGGAAAGGGGCCCAACCTCAGGCGACTGTCCGCGGAGGCGGCGACTGAGTCGCTGGTGGACCAGAGTCCGTCGTGAAGCGTGTAAACGTGGGAAAGCGTACCCAGCACCTCCACCAGACTGTAACGGGTATTGAGCCAAACATTCAGGCAGCACCCTGAGCCTAGAAGACTGCCGAAGTCCTAGAGCGGTCCAAGCAGCGGTCTGAGCGCGGTTCCAGGCAACTAACTTCGTCGTCTACGCCAACTAGCAACCGTTTCATCGTCTACGTCAACTAGCCACTGATTGTCTCCGATTCGTCGTCGACTATAGTTTGTATCAATATATATATGAAATGTTTTTCACCATATAAAAATTCTACAGCTACGGAGGTCTTGTTCCAGCTTTGCCAATAAAATATTGCGACGCTGCTGCCAAGAGAAATAGTTTAATTATTATTTGCATCGCTCTTACCGGAACAACTAAGTCAATAAGCAGTGTTACATAAAACAAGAACCCTTGTGATAATAATTAAAAATCAAAGAGCCTATGAAAGCTGATACAAAGAAGAGCAAACTCATTCAAGTAACCTGAAAATCTTGTGTTGGTTTTTATACAGTCAAATATTTAACTAAATATACCATTGGTGCCGTGTCACATTGCTTTGTCACTTAATGGTCTCCTTTTATTCCTATTCATAATATGAAAGCTCATCTAAAGCTATGGTCCTTTTCAGAAAGGGATAATAGGAGGGTCATTGAGAATTGACTACCTTGAAAATGCTATACGAAACAAAGACGGTCGCATCGTGCATTTTCTGGAAAAGATTCAACACAACACCTTCGACGATATAGACAGTACTTTTTTGAGTAAGAAAACATTTTATACTTCGTGGGTTAATTTATTGGTATAATATTGCTCTCTTTTTTTAATTCTACGAAGGACCTACCATAAAAGAATGCTTCATATCTTGCGAGCAGTTTCAGCCAAGTCTTTAAGGACGTCGAAAGATGTCGAATATAAATTCAATTTGAAAAAAAAAACAGCAAACCGGTTTTTGCGGAGCAAGAAATTGCTAATTTTGCGAACTTGGCGCAGCTTCCTGTAAATCGTTAATTGTCGTTGGCTATTTCATGAGGTGTGCCAGGTAAATCACACTTTGCAGGAAGACTGCACCGCGTGGCTGCACAAATGCGAAGAGCTGTTGCACCCAAACCGACAGCAAACTGATACAGAGTGGCCGGCGACACTAAGAAACAGATCAAGGTACAGGCTTGGTCAAAGGTTCTGAAGACAAAGAATTTTCATCTCACTCGCAAAAAGAAGCCGTCACGCCATTTGTAAAACTCAAATGGTACTTAAAATGTTAGTAAATGATTTCTTATCCAGCAAGACACTACCTCATAAACTTTAATGGCTCTTTATTTATAAATGCGGCAGGAACGGCTTCATTTTTCTGCTGAGGCAAAATTCCTTTGGCTTCAGGAGGTTTGACCAAGAAGATTTAACCAAGGCCATCCCGTTCACAACTATGACTGTTTTATAGCCGGTCTGTTTTCAACAATGCATGACAGGTTTTTGGCCAACGTGACCTTGTTTCCACCAAGAGTGATTGAAATAAAACTTGCAATTATTGGCAACGATAAAATAAAAAATAGAAATTAAGCAGACTCCTAGAAGCAACATACAAAAATGGTAAATTGTGTCAATGCTTTATGCGCCCTTGTAGATCTAGCAACAAGAGAAAAGCGGATTCAAGGTTAACGGCATTGGTATTTAGTGGCATTTCATGGTGGCCTTTATGAGGAATTTTCAATAAGACAAGAAATGTGTGTGCTTACAAAGTGCAAAAGCGCTGCAATAAATTACGCTTTCCGTCTCTGGATAACGCAAGCTACGTTTCTCTTGCCAAGTTTACATCTCTTCATGCACTTCCCTCTCAATGTTATGGTTCGCTTATAAGTTTGTACACAGTGGAAACTTTTGTTCCTCAAAAATAAAAGGTAAGGTTGTTTGCATACTAACGAAATATAAATATGTGTCGTAATTACATATCATTTATTTTCGAAAGGCTTTTGGATCTATATATCTGCTGCAGTGTGCGTTTTTGTGACAACTTCTGGGCCGTGTTTGTTGACTTGGCAGCAATAGCTTTAAACGAGTTTATACACTGCTCAAATTTTACAAAACAACTATATTGCACCTTATAAAGTGCTTAAAATTGAATTTTTATTTTACTGTCTAGATATGCTGAATTGTAAGATATATAACTTGCGCAGAACCGCCATCATGAAAGTAAACACTAATCTCTCGAGATTACATTTTGTTGCAGATGATGGAAATGGGGCCGTTTACGACGCAGAAAAGAAAGTTGACAAAGAAGAGATTTTGATATCCTCAAGAAAGGCTGGACCTTCTAAAAGACTGAAAGGTGCTGCCAACAATCTATTATTGTAATTAATTTGTTTTAATGGCAACAGCGATATCATTCATGTCCTAAAGTCCTCATGCAGCTTTTTCATTAATTTATGACAATGACTGATACAAGACGTAAGGTATAAAGGATATAACAAAAGTAATTACTCATTGATATCCACCCAAGCACATCCACACAGCCAAAAAGGAAAACTGCACTGTTTCCTGAACGTTTTGATTCAATAAAAATTCATCCTCATCTGGAATTCACGCTTGCGAGCACCGCCTGCTTGGAGCATTAGTTCGGTAAACTGAGCTAACGAGGAGGCTACCAGATGTTGTGGAGGAGGCAAATCGATGACTAAACTGGAAGTGACAATAGTGTCCTGAGTTAAGGGTAACCAAACTCAAGGGGGAGACTAGTGAGTGATTATTTATTGTCATCCACTTATGAGAGCTAGTCGGCTACAAACATAGATAATACCGTTCCCTTTTTGAGATAAAGGTGAATTTGCTCTCCCCCTACCGTGTGCTAATCTTAGTGGACAGCTAAACTGGTGGAGACACTGCCATGGACAGGCGGCCCCAGAATCGAACATCGAACCAGTGCGAATTTTTATTTAACACCGAATTTTCTCAGTAACTGTACAGCATTCCATTGTGTCCGATGGCTGCGCTGACGCAATGCGAGCGAAAAATCATTCCGTTACAACTAATCTTCTCCCTCTTAGAGTATTGCTCTAAACTTTACTAATGCCTCTTTTTAGATGAAGAAACAATGTTTGATGTAGTAAAACAAATTATCTCCAGTGTTTTGTGGATATTGGTCTTGCGCATTAGGAAAGGATATAAATGCGAGAAAATACGAGGACAATTCTTTCGACACCTTAATCTATCTGAACAGAATTGTTGCACCAGAGATCATGCTTATAGTCCGCCAACAAACTCTAAATGCTTTGGTGTAATTGCACCAATTCGGATAATAACAGAGGCGGAATAATAAGTGCGTAGAAATACTTACACCAGAGTTTCTTTAGCAGAGCAAGGCTCTCGTTCATATACTTAGGTGCATGTTGCCCCCTCATTCAAGAAATTGCAAAAGAAAAATAACTGCAGGCAACGATTCGGGCAAAGTTCTGAAAGGTGCCTGCAAATATTTCAGTTTTTATTGTGTTTAAAGTTTTAAGGGACAATGGGTGAGTCGTGAATCTTTCCCGGTGCGTGTAACACCGAAAGAAGATTGTTTCAATTAAGAATGTCTATAGGCGATCTAGTGCGTAGGATCCGTTAAAGAACGCTTATTGATTACTCACCCTGGATGCCCGCGTTTGGTAATTACTGCCTTTTTATGGTTGTTTCTTGGCGTAAAACCATTGCCCGCCATTGAGAATGCTGCAATTCTGGAAGCTCACGCCACAATTCCGTAAAACGCATTTTCACGAAAAACCACGTAGAGCTATTTAAACAACAGTATCTGATAGGCAACTGGACACTATAGATTCCTATTCTAAATCAATAAATGGGTATATGATGACCTAAACCTAGTTTACATGGTTGTGTTTCATATTAAATAATTCTGCAAGAACAAGGCTGTTTACTTTGAATGTGCGAGAAGAATACCTTGCATTCTAAAATGCTTATTCCTGCTACCTTCTTTATAACTGTGACTCACGACAGCGAGTGTGAGGCATCATCATTCGTCATCTTTTATTATACTCTGAAGGCCCCCGGTGGGGTATTACATAAGGGGGGGGGGGGGGGGAGGTAACACATAAAGGTACCAATTGTTCATGGTATAAACACAGGCACAAAAAGTCTAACGGCTCAAATACAATAGTTCAAACGAAGAAGGCACTGAAAATAAATAGGAAGAGGAAACAATCGGTTATGAAGCGAAATAACATGCCACGCGTTCTCTAAATCTAGTAGGGTCACGTTCAGTTACAATGTGTTTGGGAAGCTGGTTCTATGGCTACGTATAATGCTTGCACAAGGCGCACCTTATTTTCATTGCTTTTAAAATATTCAGACACGCGAACTGCACGCGCAACCTGTCACCCACCAACTATCACCTGCCTGTGGCGCCTTCGGGAGTACAACTGCAAATGTGTGCTGTCCAGGTTTTCAGCAGCAGCATACATGTGAAGCTCAGCTTTGGTCGATTCGTATGAAGATACCTGAGTAACCTATGAGTAGAGTGCCTGACACGGGGTGCAAGGGTTTCTTCAGTTCTGTTTTTCAATTCTAACATTTTGCCCAGTTTGCAACCTAGTGCCGATTCAGCCGTGCGATGGTATCGTGACCTCAAATAAACCACCGACCTATTAGCGCCCGGCCATCAGGAGTCTACTACTACCCGTCAATGATATGCTCCTAGCATATTTATGATCGACGCCGCCAACGCTAGCTTCGGCGCTAATTGGGCAGATGTTTGCACTGATAATTTTTTGTTGTTACTTTGTCAGCTGGATTCGTCTTTGGTTGATCGAACTTCTATTGGAACCAACAAGGAATTGTTATGTGGTGACATCGGAAAGTTCTAGGAGCTGCTCAGTATACCTTGGAAACAAGCATGTAGGAATATATCAGCAGACGAGGTAGAAAGTTCCTCCGATCAGTGGTTTAACTAAAATGGACATGATATCAGTGTTGAATTTTGCATTGTGTAGGTTTTCTAAGGTCGTTTCCGTACTATGCGCAACTTAAGCCTCCTCATAATGTTTTAAAATGACCTTGGTGGAGTTTATACTTCTGCTTTAATAGATATCTGTAACGTTATAAAACGAATATCTCAAAGGGTACGTAACGGAATTCTCAGACCTTTGCCTAATTAACTCAAGTGCTCAATTCTGTAAAATAAACAAGCGTTAGGTTGCCAACTGCATCAGTATGCGAGGAGGACGGAGCAGTGTTGTGTGACTGCATTGTTTTGTTTTAAACAGTAAAAGACAAAGTAAAAGATATACTTCTTTTTGCAGTCACGAAAACAACAGTGGAAACAAGGGTGGTGGTCAGCAGTGTCTATTTATCTACCTTTAAATCCAATGACTACAGTGAAGTGACTGATTTACTTGACTATCTACGCGTGCTTTTCGCCTTCGTAAGTCGTCTTCCTTCTTAGAACCTTGTTTTTCACAGACGTTTTGTGACCAGCATTCAAAATATGTGTGCAATTGATCTCTATTTCAGGCTTTCCCGTTAAATTAGTAGATCCTGAGGAGAATTTTAAATTAGCCGAATGTTAAATTACAAGATTTAACTCGGCGCCTTGAGGGGCATTCCGCCGTAAATCGTTAATTAAAGTAAGCTACGATGTCACAATGCAGTGCACTGTCTTGTATTTTGAAATTTTTGTAAGGGCTACGGGTTTTCGACAGAAGTATCATCTCTCAAAGAAACGCTTCAAGGATAGAACCTCGCAGTTGAAGGACGCTAATAATGTGAAGCTTAACAACAAAATTTGTGTTATCATAAGACGCTTGCAAAGGCAGCAAAGATAGGTTTACTCAAAAATATAGCGTGGAAACTTTTAGGCAAGCATCCACTACAAAGAGACAAAGCGTGTGTTTAACTTGTTGACTCCGATAAAATTTACAAATTCCAAGCTTAATATATCTTTATTCTGAGCCCTAATTGTATCAGAAATATATATTTTGTATACGGAACAATTTAATGGTCGTGCCTGTCTCTCTAAGCACGCTGCCTTGGCGTTAAAGTGGAAGCAGAGCACGTTCGGAATTCTTCATTGTCCATAGGAGATAGAATGCTTCGTAATTCTGAAACGGAACTTTTATTTTGTTCAATAAATAGACTTTCTATCTTTTCCGCCCAACGTTATAGGAGCGAGTGCCCGAACGCTGCATCGGAACAGATGTGCGTGTTATTGACAGAAAGAAATGCCATGATACACTAGCATTTTTCGTTTTTCAATATTTGCAATTATTTTACAACTCCGGAGCCTTTCCGAGTGCATTCAAAAAAATTGTGACAATTGCATTTCTTTTTAGAGTCTTCTATGATAGCGGCACAGGAAGTTCAGGGTATCCGGAAATGACCAGGTTCACAGCTTTTTCGCATTGCCAGTGCTGTAACTGTTTCGACGCTACTGAACTTTTCCGACTTCTCCGTTTAGACGACTGAAATGTTTCGAATGTGATCTATTCAGTTTCGTTAGTCGCAAACTGAGTGTAGTTTATAATACAAGCAACAACAGTGCCGTCGATAGCTGCCGATGATCTTGCGAAAAAAGTAATCAGCTGATGCACTGCAGCGCACCGATTCGAGGTACTAGATTCGGTCATATTAAAAAGCTCACAAGTTAATCTCCATGGCCAGGACGTGGCTGCCACGAATCTGCCACAAATAGGCTCATTTGTGTACGTGAAAAAGGCGCAAAATCTGAAAATTGAGCTACGAACACAAACAGGTTCAGCGAAACATGCAATGGAATGCTAGCTGCAAGCACGAGTGGAGTTCTCTCCAGGCAGTACGTGCTCTTTGCTGCTTTTTGCGCACCAGCGGACTTGAATCGCGCTTGTAAAGCAAAGTACTGTGCCGGTATATGTATTAAATATGCATCTCCCACATCGTTACCCATCGTGATATTCTTTCTTCTCTCCTTCCTCTTCCCCAGTGCAGAGCAGCAGGCCAGATTTGAATTATTCCGGCCAGCCTCTGTGCCTTTGCCTTTTAATAAATCTATTTATCAACCTATCTGTCCTCGCCGCAAGTTAGTGCATAAAGTTTTCAATATTGGCAAGATAATACTCAATGTTTGTAAAGCTATTGAGGCTAAGACTTTTTTTTTCATTTCGAAGTTCTAACAGGCTATAATGTTTTTATATGGAGGCTTTAATGCGCAGACTTCACAGTAAAGTTAGTACGTGAACGCCACAAGGAATTTCACAAAAACCGTGATCAACATGGACGTAACCAAACCTGTACATCTTATGCCAAAAAATGAAGATAAAATAAAAATTATTCTCAAGCTTAGCCAAAGTAAGGCTATGCGGCGATAACGACAATCTAGAGACTTCGCGTTATTTCGAGGGGCGGTTTGAACAAAAAGTCGCCAGACGCCGTCGTGGGGTGCTATGCAGGACTCCCCGAGTTTGCGAAGTAGGGAACGCGTCTGCGCTTTGACGACTCGTTAAGCAGAAGGAACTAATGACATCAACACGTGAATTTCAGCTTTCGGCACAAAACGCTGTTTCATTGGCTTATCTGGAGACAATCTGATATTGACATCAGCTGGATGTCGTTTCGTGATTATTGTGTGCAGCTGATGACACCTTCATTGCCTATTTGTTCCTTCTTATTATGCCACTCGGAGAAATATATACTGAAGTATTGTGTAAGGCATTTATAGAAAATTGTGCTCTGCAAACATCTTTTACTCCGCAGAAAGTTCACAGAATGCGCTTTAGAACCATTTGTATGCTTTATACTCTAACAGCGTTTTTGGCAGACCATAATTTTGATAGCAATGGAGCCTGGCTTCTGAAACTTACCTATGCGCATCCATATGGCAGCAACGGTTCCTACCATCCACAGCAGCGAGAGATGGGGTTCATACACGGCTCTTGGATGAGTCTTCACAGGTGACTCAAGCTACTTTTCAGAGTTAGGCCCAGTAAAATTTTGCGGGATTCACTGGGCTTGGTTAGGTACACCTTCAAACAGTCAGGCGTGGTAAAGAAAAGGGGAATGTATTTCACATTTCGACCTCGGGACCAATCTTCGTCAAGGCCGGTTCCGCTGCCGAAACGTCAAATACGTTTTCTTTTCCCTCACTACG
>JAJIZL010086250.1:6049-25370 GCA_023969395.1 Amblyomma maculatum | reverse complement strand
TACTTAAACTTGGTTTTCTAGTTATTTTTTTACTATCATCTTTTATGAAATGCTTGATTAAGCATCCTTCTGTAATCTTGCAAAAGTCATCGACAAAACAAAAGTAACTCTGTAATATCTTTTTTCATAAGGGCTTTTTTTCAAAAAGAGTCCCCTTATTCAGATCTCTCAATACATCTTTTTTAACTATCCCGAACTCAGATTAAATAGCAGCTACTTGCTGTGTATGCTCTGAATGAATCCAAACTAGAAAAGAATAATTACTTTCGTATCTCTTCTAATATAAATTCTATTTTCTTAATCTTTTCTCTATTCTCATTATACCATTCTTCTATCTGATCTGCGCTATTAGCGTAAGCGATGTTATTCCTCTTTTCTGCATCTATTGCTGCTAACTCTCTATGCTTTTTAGCAGTATCTGTTCCTTGACGCTTTTGCCAGTAGTGCATACCAAATAGCCCTATAGCACTACCTACCATGCCGCACATTAAGCTAATTGTTGCAAACTCTCCTACTATATAGCCGCTAATGCAGGTGAAGAGAATCGCTAATATAACTGATGCGATAAAGGATTTAGAGTTAGTCCAAAATTTCAAAAATCCAGCAGTAAGAGGGACTATAATAAGGGTAGCCCAGAAATTGCCGGATAGCCATTCCAATTCCATTATTCCTTTTTCCAGAAGAGAAAGAAGAACGGCTAGTCCAGCTACGCCAAAAGTAGAAAGCCTAGCGATGGTTATAGCTTGTTTTTCAGTGAGGGGTATTAATTTTTTGACGATATCATGAGTTACAAGCACACTAGTAGTGTTGAGCCATGAGTCTGCAGTTGACATTATTATTGACAACAGGCCAACAGTTACTATGCCTTTTATGCCGACGCATAAGTAATTAGCAATAAAATAGATAAATGCAGTATTAGGATCAATATTTGGCTCCTTAACTTTAATGAAGAAGCCAATTAAACAAACTGCGATTATAAAAAATAAATGTAGAACAGGAATGATTTTAAGGCAGCGAGTCAGCTGATTAGAGTTTTTACTTAGAAGAAATCTCTGCATAAATGTTCCTTCAGTTAAGGGTAATAAGCTGTAAAATATTAGGCTTAAAAATAACCCGATATTTCCCTGAGTAAAGTTTAGAGTTTTCATTTCTGTAGGTAACTGGGTTAATATTTTATAGTATTCAGTTATTCCGCCTCCGCTCTCTATACCGTAAACAATAAAACAAACTGCAGGTATTGCAATTATAATAATCATAAACTGGAAAACATCAATGTATGTAATAGCGCGTATTCCCCCAGATGCGGAATATAACCCTAGAACTACAGCGCTAATACTAATACTGTAGTTAATAGATATTTGAAGAAAATGATTTACTATATATCCCATAGCAGCAATTGCAGAAGTTGTGATAACAGTGGATATAAGCAGTGAAGAGATATTAGTTATCCATCTTCCCGGATTTCCATATAGCTTGTTCATAATGTCACTAATTGATAAACAGCCCTGAAACTGCTCTATATTGCTACCATACAGTTTGGAAGTGATCACCCAAAAAAATGGTTCGAATAGTAACGCGACCACAAAGAAAAGTCCAAGTTCGTAAACTTTTTCTATTATTCCTAATACATCTGATGAGCCTATGTATGTAGCAAACAATGTAGTTACAATCACAAGATCAGGGAAGTTTTTTCCGCCTAGAGCATATTCTTTGAGTGTTGTAACTGACCTATATTTATATAGTCCAACGCCAATACAAACTAGAAAATAAAGAATGATAATAACTATATCAAGAGTATGTATATTATACATTAATTTATAGCGTACACATCTGTAATATATTATTCAATACAACTTTTAGTCTAAAAAAGCAAACTTTTTGGATTTAAACTACTTGAAGAGATTTTTTGTCCTGCAGTCCATTTTTTATTAAGGATTTAAGGCAATATGTTTGCTTAATTTACTGCACAATTTTTCAACGATATTAATGACCGACAAAGAGAATAGTTCTATAGAGAGTTAGATTTATGCTATTTTTAATATTTTATGTAGCTGCATAGATAGAATCGCATTACGTTTGCGGGCTACTTGCATTGCTAATATAGTGTTGGCTAAATTTAATTTTTCATCGAACTCGTCCATTGGTTGGACATATACTTTAATACCAGCATTCAATTGGCCAATTGTCCCTATATCTTGGTAAAGGTTGTTTGAGGCTGAAATGAGAAATTTTATAGCTTTAACATGCGGTAATAAATCTTTTCGTATCTGCTGATAGCCATTACCAGTGTTCTTGGGGGAATATATTACCTCAACTTCTTTAGGAATATTTCGGTATAGCAAACCATTGGTCTCTATTTGAACTTTAAATTCCTCTTTTACCAATTTTTCACATAGTAGAGAGATTGGCTGCCTAAAAGGTTCTCCTCCAGTCAAAACTACTAATTTTTTGTAAGTGTGAGAGAAGGCTTTAACCCTTGTGATGATTTCTTCAACGGATATTTCCTGATACTCATCGAACTCGGTATCACAAAACGTGCATGCTAAGTTACACCCAGAAAGCCTTATGAAAATGGCAGGAGTGCCAGCGTATAGGCCTTCACCTTGTAAAGTATCGAATATAGAGTTTACCTTGAGGCAAGACCCATCACCTTTTTCAGGTTTGAGTAAGGGGTTATTTCCAAGCATATTTATAATCCAGTAGACCCGAATCCACCGGCACCACGTGCAGTTTCATCTAAAGATTCTGTCAAGTTCCAATTAATTTTTTCATATCTAGCAATGATCATTTGGGCGATTCTCATGCCTCTTGTAATTTGGAAAGTTTCCTCACTTAAATTGATTAAGGATACAAAGATTTCGCCTCTATAATCAGCATCAATGGTACCAGGAGCATTAGTGATCGTTATACCACTCTTTATAGCGAGCCCAGATCGAGGCCTGATTTGTGCTTCAAAACCTTTAGGCAACGCTATTGCTATTCCAGTTGGAATTAATTTCCTTTGTCTTGTAGATAATTCAACTGACTCATTTTCTGAAATTGCAGCCATTAGGTCCATACCAGCACTATCAATTGTTGCATAAGACGGTAAAGGTAATTCTTTATAATGTTCAAGCTTTTTAATGGAGACTAAGACGTTGCTCATATTATTTATTTTGAATTCAACATCTTCTGTATATCAGAATTGTCAATATTGTCACCTTCTTTTTGCAAATCCTCAGAGTGCTCTAGTTGTAGAGCATCGCTTTGATATTTTTTCACTGGCCCGCCGCGTAGTTTGATTAATTGATCGATAACGGTTGCTTTGTCCCATTTGATATGCTGATTTGTTCTCATGATTTCCATAAGATTTTTATCTAAAATTATAGTGTAGGGTGCTCCACTAATTTCTAAGGTTTTCATAACTTTTTTATTTTGATCAATAAATAATCCGAGATTATCAATACTAGTATTTTTGTATATAGAATATAAAAATTCAGGCTGCTTAAAATCTATTGAGATTGGAATAATTTCAATATCTGCAACATTTTCATACAATAACTTTGATTTCAAGGTATCTAATCTTTTTAATTCATTGATACACTCGACACACCAACTTGCCCAGAAATAAAGGATAACTATTTGACCTTCAAAATCTTTAATATCGTAGTTATTTTCTACTTCGTCTACAAAATTAATTTGGGGTATTTTTCTCACTGCCTTAGAAAAAACCAATTCCTGCATGATTGCCTTTTGTTCAGTTTTACAAAAAGTAGCTTTGGTGCTTAAAAAAGCAATCAATAAAAATATAAAGAAGCTTTTCATTCAGAAAAACATACAATTGAAATACTCTGCTAATAAAGCATATAATAATTCCAGACTTAGTGCAATAATGGCTTAGGCAGCCATTTCTTTTTTCTTTTTAGAAATTTTTTGCACCTGTGACCTAACCAGCAGTAAACCAGCTATTATGATTAAAGTATACCCAATACAAGAAAATTTACTGTGCTGCTCGGCGAAGAAGAGCCAGCCTAAAAATGCGCTAAACATCAATTTGGTATATCTAAAAGGTATTACTACAGATAATTCTGATTTTAATGCATTAAAATACATGACGCCATGAATAAAATAACAGGCTGCAATAAAACCTATTAAAAGTAGATGGTCTAATTTCAAATGGATAGTTGATAAATCAATGAATTCTGGGATAAGTGGTAAATTAATATTCCAAAGAGCTACTTCGTTCCACTTAATGAAGGCAGGAGGGATAGATAAAATTGAGGCGGTTAACAATAAATAGAACATTTGAGTTTTGTTATGCTCAGTGCTGCTTAATAATTTTACTGTTATAGTGTTACAAGCCCAAAAAGAGATTGCGAGCAAAATTAAAATATGCCCCTTATTATAACTCGTACTTTGTATTGTACCAAACCCTGAAATAATTTCAGGATTTACTACAGTAAGCGCCCCAATAAAGGCTAAGATTATTGCTACTATTTTTGAAACAGAAATTTCTTCTGAAAAAAACATAATGCCAAAGATGGTAACAATTAAATATTGAAGATTTTCAAGGGCTGCAGCATCTGCCATATTAACAAAATACAGGCCATGATAAAAACATAACGCCCCAGCAACGCTAAATAAACTACGTAGCATGTGCGACATTATTCTTTGAGTCTTAAGTCGTTTCAGCCCATCTTTCAAAACCCATGGCAATATTATGATCAGTAAGCTAAATTTATATAAAAAAACTATTATGCCAGCGTGTAAATCTTGTCTCAGGGTTTTTACTGCGATATCTAGCCCTGCCAAAGCTAGAGTATTAACTAACATGAATGAAATGCCATAGAGTGAATGCTGCTGTTTCATAACAATGCTCCGTATATTGGGAATTGAAAGGAATAGATTTTTAAGGAAACGAATACAGCAAAAGATTTCATATCAAAGAAATTTTAGATAGCCTTATATCAATGATTGTGGCTTTAGTCAATTATTTTGAGGAAGTATTGATAACCTGAGTTCGGGATAAAAAATAAAGAGGTATTGAGAGATCTGAATAAGGGGACTATATGCTTATTTTTGAAAAAAAGCCCTTATGAAAAAAGATATTACAGAATTACTTTTGTTTTGTCGATGACTTTTGCAAGATTACAGAAGGATGCTTAATCAAGCATTCCATAATAAAAGATGATAGTAAAAAAATAACTAGAAAACCTTTGTGCCGCTCTGGACGGTGTATATTACATTAAATCTTCTAAAAAGTCGTCAGACTGGATTCGAAAAGATATATTTTGTTTTTGTTTAGCTATAGTAGGAAACTTCGTCACTTCAATAACTATAGATTCTTCTAGGAACTTAGCTTTTAGTAGCTGCATTATTTCATAAGTAAAATGTTCTATGAGATTAAAATGCTTAGTAGTCGCAAATGACAGGAGCTGCTCTATTAATTCTTTATAACATGTAGTATCAGCCAACTGGTCAGATATACACCCCCTAGGGCGCTTCTTACTTTTAACTTTGATGTCTAGTAAAACTTCTTGCTTGGCGGACCTCTCAAAATCAAAAGCTCCTATGCTTAAAAGCACAGGAAGCTTATTGATAGATAGAATATAAGACATTTATTGCGGTTGTTCTACAGGTACAGTCTTAGGTTGATTATTTTCTTGTGTAGAGGGTTCATTGAGTTACCGTTCCTGACTGTAAATTCATTACTTCGTCGCTTTTCATTCCGCCATCAAGATCTATGGCATTTTGGTCAGGATTAGCTGGGTACTCATAAGGAGTCTCGCTATCGGGAATAGTTGGTTCAGTATCTAAGACAGTATTAGGAACTTCTGGTTCAGCAATTTGCGTCTCTAATTTTACCACCCACTTATTTTTTAATTCATCAATAGTACCATCTTGCTTTAGTTGAGCTAATATATCATTGATTTCTTTCTTAAGGGCTTCATCCTTCTTCTGCATGGCAATAGCAAAACCATAAGTGTTTTCAGTATCAATCGGCAAATACGCAAAGTCTTGCGAAATCTTACTAAAGGCTATTGCTTGATCCAAATCAAGTAAAATCGCGTCAATCCTGCTTATCTTCAAATGTTCTATTAGCTGGGTATTACTATCTTGAGAAAGGACCGTGATATCTGGAAACTCTTTTTGATCATTAAGATAAGTTTCCATGGTAGACCCAGTTTGGGCTCCTACTACTCTGCCTTTTAAATCTTTGGTACCCTTGATTAAATTTCTTTTAGCATCAAATAATAAGGCCATTTCGCTTTTATAGTATATGTCAGAAAAAGCTACTAAGTTTTGTCTTTCTTCTGTTGGTGAGATTCCAGAAATGACAAGATCAATATTTTTACTTTGTAGCGAAGCGACAAGACTATAAAGAGGCATATCCTTAATAATAAGCTTTTTATTCATCTTCTCAGCAATTCTATTCGCTAGATCTACATCAAACCCTACAACTTTCTTATCTTGTTGAAATTCAAACGGCGGATAATCCGAAGAGAGACCTACTGTAATTGTATTGTTACCTTTTTTTTCAAAGCATCCAGTAAGAACAAAAAATGATATAAAGGAAGCTAACAGTGTTTTTATTTTTTTATTCATAAATAATTAATTCTAAGTGGAATATATGTCTTAGAAATATAGCGGTATTTTGTAAAAATCAACACAAAAAATTCATATTATATATCACTAACGTGAAATTTCGACAGCTAATGAGGCTTCCTTCTGAATATGCTGACCTTTGCTAGCATTACTCGACATGCTAAGAACGGCATTTCTTACCTCTCTTTCTTGGCACAGCTGAGCACAATCATAAAATGAGAGGCCGGCATTATTTTTATTGTTTGTAAAATCCAGTGATATCTTACCATCTTGATGAGTAGTCAATATGATCTTAACTATATCTGCGTTACCTTCTAAACAAGCTTTATGCAATAAGGTATTTCCTTCTTTATCTCTTATATCTTTAAAGTGACATTTTTCTAATGCTGATTGAAAATTTTCTAAAAACTCGGTGGAATCTCGAAGAAGATGAAAGCCAACTCCGAGACCAAGATTCATAAGACCTCCTATAAACTTGTCAGCCATTTGATCCGTTTCCACTTGTTGATGTAACTGTCCAAAGAAATCCCAGCCTCCAATTACATAAGCTGTTTCATTGCTCAATTCTTCTACCGATCTTTGCAAAATTAAGATTTTTTCTTCTTCTTTAGTATTAATTGCTTCAACAAATTTATTTAAAGGCATGGTGCTTTTTAATTCTGCTGGTAGTAAAGACAATAGAGATTGGATATAACTTAAATCGCCAGCATAAATAGAATTGTGTAAATCATTCAAAAGTCGCTTAAGCTCAGCTACTACATCATTACTATACCCCACTTCTTTCAATTGTTTTTTCCTTTCCTCAGTACTCAACCGAGTGCTTACCTTAGTTTCTATAAACTTATTTATTTCTCCTAATTTCTGAAAAAAAGGTTTACAGTATTCACTATCATAAAGTTTTTCTACTATCTTGTTTATTAGATTATCTTTAAGAATTATTGGATTATAATCAGAGGGATGCAGTTTACCAGTTTTAGGTTTTTCTTTAGCATTCTTCTTAGAGAGAAGACCAACAGAAGAGGGACCAAATATTCTATTATCTGATAATAACTTTACAAAAACCTCTATTTTATCATTTTTAAGTAGCCACAATAATAATTCTTCATCTTCACTTGAGGATCTTATACCTTGTTTTTCTGAGAGATATCCAATTATGTGCTCAAATAGCTGACTATTACTACTATCCTTTGATAAAGTACTAGTAATGTTTTTTATGGTATTAATTTGTATAACCATTATTGCCTTTTATAAAACATCATCTTACTCTTTTATCCTAACTAAAAATTTTATATTAATAAATAGGTTTTAACTATATATGGGTTGTAAAATATCTATTATTGTCCCAGTCCATAATGAAGAAGAGGCAATAGAGCCGTTTATAAATAATATACTGATTGTACTGAATAAGTTAACAGATAACTTTGAAATTATTTTTATTAATGATGGCAGTTCAGACCAAACCCTAAAAAAAATCATTACCCAGCAAGAAAGATTTCCTCAAATTAAAGCGTTAGACCTCACAAGGAACTTCGGTAAAGAAGCAGCTATAACTGCAGGCCTTGATTATGCTTCTGGTGAAGCGGTGGTTCCTATAGATGTGGATTTGCAAGATCCACCAACTCTGTTAGAAGGCATGGTACAAAAATGGCAGGAAGGCTTTGATATTGTTTTTGCTAAGCGTGTTAAAAGAAATAAAGATTCTTTCTTCAAAAAGAATACAGCAGCAGCATTTTACTGGCTATGGAATAAAGTTACCGACACCCAAATCCCAGTAAATGTAGGTGATTACCGACTACTAGATAAAAAAGTGGTTTTAGTACTACGTCAAATTCGAGAAAAGAATAGGTTCATGAAAGGAATTTTTGCCTGGGTTGGGTTTAAAAGTACGGTGATTGAATTTGAAAGACCAAAACGTTTTTCAAGTACGACTTCATTCAATTTTATTAAGCTATATAAGCTTGCCTTAGATGGCATTTTAGCTTTCACCTCCGCTCCTCTTAAAATATGGATGTATATTGGCTTTATAATATCTATTAGCTCTTTTTTTGCAATAATCTACTTAATTACCAGAACTGTTATACATGGAGTTGATGTTCCAGGTTATGCCTCTATCATGATTACGGTTCTATTTATGGGAGGGATAAATTTATTCAGTCTAGGAATAATGGGGCAGTACCTAGCTAGAATTTATGATGAAGTCAAAAATAGACCAATTTATTTGATCAATAGAATATATGAGTTGCCACCGAAAAAAGAAATTAAGTAGGGCAGGATTGGTAAGCATAATTACTGGAGGAATTGCGTCTGGAAAGTCTTTTGTTTTACAACACTTTGCTAATTTGGGATTTGAAACTTTATCTTTAGATGAAATTGCAAATACTTTCCTAGCTAAAAATAGTCCGGTCTATATAAAAATCACTCAAGCATTCCCAGAGTGCATAAGTCAAGTAAATGGTGACCTAGATAAAAGACTATTGTCAGCATTAATTTTTAGTGCCCCAGAGAAGTTAAAGCTTCTAAATTCTCTTATGCATCCACTTATTAGAGCTCGCTATCAAAACATTATAAAAGATAGACGAAGATCTATAGTAATTGAAATTCCATTAATGGTAGAGGCAATAGTAAGAGATAATTATGAATATGAAAATGATGCAATAATTTTGGTTAAATCCAGTTACGAAACCAGACTGAAAAGAATTATGCAGAGAAAAAATATGACTAAAGAAAGATTTGATGCTATAGTGGCTCTACAACTCTCAGAGGTTGTTAAAGAGGAATACGCGGATTTTATTATTGAAAATGAAAATCCTTTAGCGGTTTTTAATCAAGTAGAGAAATTTTTGCATGGCAGATTTAAGAGAAATAGTTTTAGATACTGAAACAACAGGGCTCAGAGTAAAGCACGGGCACCGAATCATTGAAATAGGGTGTGTAGAATTAATTAATAAAATTAGAACTGGTAAAACTTTTCATACCTACTTGAATCCACAAAGAAAAATAGACCCTACAGCATACGAAGTGCATGGCATTTCAGATGAATTTATAGCTGACAAGCCTACATTTTCAAAAGTTGCAGAGCAATTTATGGAATTTATTGGCAACAGCAATTTGATTATTCACAATGCTATATTCGATATGCAATTTATTAATCAGGAGCTAATTTTATCAGGTCGCTATACCTTGCCTATGCATAGAGCTATAGATACGCTTTTAATTGCGAGAAAAAAGTTTCCTGGCTCTCAAGCAAGCCTTGATGCCTTATGTAGACGTTTTAATATTAGTCTTCATACCAGAGGAAAACACGGCGCTCTGGTCGATGCTGAATTATTGGCATTAGTTTATATCGAGATGAGCAGTGGAAACCAAGGCCAAATTAGGCTAGATACGAGTATTAACAGAGCGATCAATCTTAGAAATTACCCTTATCGAATCTTTGAAGCATCAGCTGATGAACTTAGAAGGCATGCATACATTATGAAGTTAATTAAAGAGCCGATTTGGATGAAAAGTAATTCAGCCTAGAAATCTATTTAAAAACTCATAACCTTATAGAAAAAGTTATGTCTTTTCTTTATAAATGATATTTTGTTATTCTTATCTGTAGGTGCCATGATTTTGGGAATCAGTAGAGCGGTTTGGAAATCATGAAATAGTCAATTCAGGCATAGTTATTTTAGTGGCCTTTGGCGGTGTAATTATTAAAAGGGCTTTCTGCTTCTCTATTTTTGATGAATGGAGATCCGACACTAAATAAGAAGGAGCATTTTTACATTTATTAAGCGATACATTGGTGTCTGTAGGAGTTTTATCGTAGCGGGCTTCTTTATTTGGTGGCAATCTTGGTATTGGATAGATCCTGTAACGGGTTTATTAGTGGCCATAGTTATTATGATTAGCTCTTGGAAACTTTTTAAAGAATCATTACATTAATCCTATTTTAGGAGCTATTCCAATAGCTATTGATTTAGAAAAACTAAAGGTAATGATTTTGCAATCTAAAGAACTAGTAACTTTCCATGACTTGCATATATGGCCCATAAGCACTACTGATACTGCTCTCTCAGTGCATTTGGTTGTCTTGCCAGAATTTTTTAATGAAGAAGTGACTACAAAATTAGAAAAGAGTATTAAAAATAGTTTTCCTATCCACCATGTAACCATGCAGCAGTTAGAAAAAAGAGATAAGAACGGAATACCTAGCGGATTGTGTGTTGCACTGAAGATAGAGCTTTACCTCTTGCTAAAACGCTTTTCAACGTACTCTACTAGTATCTGCTTGAACTCTTCGGCAATATTATCACCCCTTAGGGTGTGGGTTTTTTGCCCATCAATAAATACAGGAGCAACCGGGGACTCTCCTGACCCTGGAAGGCTTATTCCTATATTTGCATGCTTACTTTCTCCAGGACCGTTGACTATACAACCCATAACCGCCACCTTAAGATCCTCAACTCCTTTATAATCAGTACGCCATTTTTGCATTGCTAATTGTAAAAAGTTTTGGATGTCATCAGCTAATTTTTGAAAATAGATGCTGCTAGTCCTACCACAGCCAGGACATGCAGAAACTTGCGGGTTAAAGGCCTTCACCCCTAAAGCCTGTAATATTTCACAACATAAAATCACTTCTTGAGTCCTTGGTTCATCAACACGTGGAGTCAAAGAAGCCCTAATAGTATCGCCAATTCCTTCTTGTAATAAAATAGCAAGAGCAGAAGAAATATTTATTACTCCCTTTAAGCCAATTCCTGCTTCGGTTAACCCAAGATGTAATGCATAATTTGATCTTGAAGCTAATTCTCTATAAATTGCAACCAACTCTTGAACTCGACTTACTTTTGCAGAAATTACTATCTGACTAGCGGCCATCCCTATCTCTTCAGCTTTTTTAGCGCTTGTAAGGGCTGATTGTATAATTGCTTCTTGCATTATTTCTTCTGCTGATTTCGGGTTTGATAATTTGGAATTATCATCCATTAACTTAGTAGCTAAATCCTGGTCTAAGCTTCCCCAGTTAACTCCAATTCTTATGGGCTTATTATATTTAAGGGCATATTCTATCATCATTTCAAATTGCTTATCTCTTTTGGTACCAAACCCCACATTTCCTGGGTTAATTCTATATTTATCAAGAGCAGTGGCGCATTCTGGGAAATCTCTTAAAAGCTGATGACCATTGTAGTGGAAACAGCCAACTAAAGGCACTTTTTTCTTGTTCTCAACTAGTTCTTTTATTCTAATAACAGCTTTAGCAGCTTCATTATTATTCACTGTGATCCTAACAATTTCCGAACCAGCTTCAGCAAGCTCCAGAACTTGAGCGGCAGTTGCTTTATAGTCTGCAGTTTCAGTATTTGTCATAGATTGAACTACGATTGGAGCCCCGCCTCCTATTTTAACTCCTGCAACATCAACCTGATGTGTCAAATGCCTGTTTTTCATCGAACCTCTAAAACTTGCTATCACTTAAGCGGTATCTAAAAATATAGCTTTTGCTGTACTTTCTAAGCAAACAAAACTGATAATGTAATTAGTTGTAAGCCATTATAAAGTATCAGAGCTTTAGAAACAAAAATTTTTTTGTTGATATTTTTATACAAAAACTCTAAACTCCCGGCACCTGACAATAAAGTCGGAGAGATGGCCGAGTGGTCGAAGGCGCTCCCCTGCTAAGGGAGTATGTGGCAAAACTGCATCGAGGGTTCGAATCCCTCTCTCTCCGCCAGTTTTTCTTACCTCTATACAAAAACTCGTGATTATTGACATTCGGAATCGTTTTTCTCAATCTTAATGATTTGGTTCTTCTCATCATAGAGAGCTCTAATTTTATCACCTTCCGTCACATTGCCTGCTAATATCTCTTCTGCCAGTCTATTTTGCAAGGAATGTTGGATCACTCTTTTTAAAGGCCTTGCTCCATATACTGGATCATAACCTTCGGCTGCTATCCAGTTTTTAAGAGAATCATCAACAGTAAGAGTAATATGTTTCTCAGCAAGACTCTCTTCTAGCCTTTTTAGCTGGATCTTGGTTATCTCTGTCATATTAAATTTATGTAACCTACTAAACAATATTATTTCATCTAACCTATTAATAAATTCTGGCTTAAAAGAGTTTTTGACTACTTCCATTACCAAATTTTTTGCAGAGTCAATATCCTGCCCTTCTGCTAATTGTGCTATGAATTCTGCGCCTAGATTGGATGTTAAAATAATTACTGTATTCTTAAAATCCACAGTTCTACCTTGACCGTCAGTTAACCTACCTTCATCTAAAACTTGTAATAGTATATTAAATACGTCTGGATGAGCTTTTTCAACTTCATCTAATAGTATGATCTGGTAAGGCCGTCTTCTTACGATCTCAGTAAGCACTCCTCCCTCTTCATAGCCAACATAACCTGGAGGAGCTCCAATCAATCTAGCAACAGAATGCTTCTCCATGTATTCAGACATATCTACCCTTACTATTGCTTTTTTATCATTAAATAAAAACTGCGCTAACGCTTTTGCTAATTCAGTTTTTCCAACCCCAGTTGGACCTAAAAATAGAAAAGAGCCTATAGGTTTATCTTGGTTAGAAAGGCCAGCTCTCGATCTTCTCACTGCGTTACTTACTGCAACAACAGCTGAGTGTTGCCCAACAACAAATTTTTCTAGATATTTTTCCATGTTGCATAATTTCTCTTTTTCAGAGGCGAGCATTTTATCAACTGGAACACCAGTCCACCTTGAAACAATTGCAGCAATGTCCTGTTCAGTAATTGCTTCTTTCATAAAGGTACTTGCTTTGCTAGCATCAAATTCAGCAATCTTTCTTTCTAAGTCAGGTATAACACCGTATCTCAGCTCTCCGGCACGATTAAAATTACCTTGCCGTTGTGCGTTTTCAAGTTCTATTTTAGCACTCTCTAGCTTTTCTTTAGCTGACTTAAGTTCACTAAGCTTCATTTTATCAGCTTGCCATTTATTAGTTAAATCAAGTGATTGAGATTCCAATTGCGCAAGCTCGCTTTTGATACCTTTTAACCTTTCTTTTGAAGCCTCATCCTCTTCTTTAACTAACGCAATCTCTTCTATTTTTAATTGCATAATTCTTCTGTCTAACTCATCAATTTCTTCGGGTTTACTATCAACCTGCATGCGGAGCCTACTTGCTGCTTCATCTATTAAGTCAATCGCTTTATCAGGTAAAAACCGGTCTGTTATGTACCTTTTAGAAAGAGTGGCAGCTGAAATTATCGCACTATCACTAATTCTAACCCCATGATGAACTTCATATTTCTCTTTCAGCCCTCTTAAAATGGAAATTGTATCTTCAACAGTCGACTCTCCAACAAATACTGGCTGGAACCTTCTGGCAAGCGCCGCCTCTTTTTCTATATATTTCTTATATTCTGCAAGCGTTGTTGCACCAACACAGTGCAGCTCCCCCCTCGCGAGAGCTGGCTTTAATAAATTCGACGCATCCATTGCTCCGGCTTCTGCTCCTGCTCCAACTAATGTGTGCAGCTCATCAATAAATATTATTACCTCTCCGCTTGCTGCAGTAATCTCATTTAAAACTGCTTTCAGTCTTTCCTCAAACTCTCCTCTATATTTAGCGCCAGCAATTAACGCACCTAAATCTAAAGACAATAATTTTATATTATGCAAGCTTTCTGGCACATCGCCTGTGATAACTCTTTGAGCGAGACCCTCAACAATAGCCGTTTTACCAACGCCAGGCTCTCCTATTAAAACTGGGTTATTTTTAGTTCTTCTTGATAAAACCTGTATAGCCCTTCTGATTTCTTCATCTCTTCCAATTACTGGATCAAGCTTACCAGAAGCTGCTAAAGCTGTGATGTCTTTTGTATATTTTTTTAGCGCTTGCATTGAGTCTTCAGCATTCGCTGATTGCGCTTTACGCCCTTTTCGAATATTCTCTACTACTTGATCTACCATTGACTCTGTTATTCCTACAGCTTTAAATATAGAAGCTACACTTGGAGATTTTTTTATTATACCTTGCAATAATCTCTCAGTCGTAACAAAGCTATCGCCGTATTTTGTTGCAAGCTCTTCGGCGCACTGTAATGCCTTGGCAGTGTCAGCTGCCACGTAAGGCTGAGAGGCTCCGCTTCCACTTACCGATGGTATTTTCGCTAATGATTCCTTTAACTTCGATACAATAATTTCTGTTTTAGAGCCAAGAGAAATGATAATTTGTGCAATTAATTCATCCTCTTCTATAAGAGTAAATGTTAAATGTTCTGGCATTAATTGCTGGTGATCCATTGCAGTAGTTCTCAATAGAGCTTTTTGTAAGATAGCTTTTGCATTATCAGTAAGTTTCTCCAAGTTCATATTCATTACTTTAAAAATATCTCTATTTTTATTAAGTAGGTTATAATTCTGATTTTTCAAGTCACAGATAAACGGCTCAAGTTAACGCTCTCTATATATTAGTATGTTTCTTGATACAAAAAATTTTATCTTATCTAACTTCAGAAATAGGTATTATTAATTCTTGCAAATTATTTTGCTATCTGTTAAAACAAGCAGCGGATGGATGGCCGAGAGGTTTAAGGCACCGGTCTTGAAAACCGACGTACGTTCAAGCGTACCGTGGGTTCGAATCCCACTCCATCCGCCAGTTTTTTCTCAGCCATACAGCCTTCTATTACTACACCCCTCAACTCACTACTCAAGAACTCTTATTGCTTAAAAACGCCACTATAAATAGAAAAATTAGAGATTTTTCGTTACTAAATAATTATGACTTCAGCTTAAGAATTAAATCTGCAAGTACTTGGATGGAGTTCTGGCATTTAACTTTCTTCATCGCTGCTTGCAATTTAGAAAATTCTTCTGTATTGGTAATAAGCCCTGAGATTGTTTTCGCTAATAATTCAGGAGTTAGCTCCTTCTCTTCTATTAAGATAGAAGCTTGTTGATCAGATAAAAATTTAGCATTAAAAAATTGGTGATTGTTCTGAGCCGCTGCAAAAGGAATTAATATAGATGGTTTTCTTGAAACAATAATTTCCGTAACTGTCGCAGCACCAGCTCTTGCAATTACTAAATCGCATTTATAAAGCAAATTTTCTATGTCCTCAAAAAAGCTTTTTATCTCAACTTTGCTTTTAGTAGAGTGATATTCATCTATAGTTTTTTGCAATAAATCTTGTCGAGCTTGTTGATAGATATATAAATTCTCCTGGATCTTAGGATCCAACAATTTAATTGCTTGAGGTATAGCATGACTGAAAATTGCCGCCCCCTGGCTACCACCTATTATTAGTATTTTGAAAATATTTTTATCTAATTTTTTATAAGGCCTATCTGACAGCGCAAAAATCTGCTGCCTAACTGGGTTGCCTGTATAGACTACCTTGTCATTAGCAACGCCCTCTACATTCAGAGTGTTTTTGAAGGATAGCGCAACTACATTAACAAACTTTGCCAAGAACTTATTAGCTTTACCCATAACAGCATTTTGTTCATGGATTATGGTTGGAATTTGATGAAAAAACGCAGCCATTATTGCAGGCACCGAAGGATAGCCGCCGAATCCAATTACCATAGAGGGTCTTTTAAAGAAAAACTTAAAAAATAATTTTAAAAAACTGAAAATAAGGCTTGTGAGAGCACAAGCTTTATCATTTATTGAACTAGTAAATCCTTTTACTGGCAATACCTCTTTTTCTGCTTTCAAAAGAGCCCCTTTTAGAAATTTCGTACCACGCTGGTCGGTGACTAAGAATAATTTGTGGCTACTAATGAACAACTCTGCTACAGCCTGGGCAGGAAAAATATGACCGCCAGTACCTCCGGCTGCGAGTGCAATAGGCTTATTATTTTTTTTCATTTTGCTTAGTTATACGTTGTATAAATTCACTAAAGTCATCAACTGCATTAAAGTCTTGATATACAGAGGCATACCTAACATATGCAACCTGGTCAATTTTGGCTAATTCATTCATGATTAGTTGCCCTATAAAAGTTGAGGAGATCTCTGTTTCACCAGATTTTTCAATTTTTTTCAAGATATGAGAAACAATTTTTTCAAGCATTTCATTACTAACTGGCCTTTTTCTAGTAGCAATTCTGAGAGATTGCAATACCTTCTGTGCATCAAAAGGTTTTTTAGCTCCTGATCGTTTGATTATTTTTATTTCAGGAATTTCTCTTCTCTCTATAGTTACAAATCTTGCCCCACAATTCTGACAATACCGCCTTCTTTTTATAGAGTCAGCATCTTCAGAAGGCCGAGAATCCTTAACTTGAGTATCAATAAAGTTGCAAAAAGGACACTTCATATTTTAATTTTTTATGATAAACATCGCTTGTTTTTTTAATATATAATATTTTCATTTAACAAAAAACCATTATAATAAGCTAGCACTCTTTTTTAAATAGCTGATGAGTAATATTAAACTGATTTTTCATAGTAATGAAAGGATAAGATTAGATAAGTTCTTATCTATTCAACTGACTGATATTTCAAGAGTTAAAATTCAACAATTGATAAAGATGGGTCTAATCTCAGTTAATGGATCAAAAATATATACCTGTGATTATTCTTTAAGAGCTGGAGATCAAATCGAGTTTATTCAAAATATAGAACCAAAGGATAATGCCAGGATTACGAGTAAGGGATTATCATTCACTATTATTTTTGAGGACGAAGATTTATTAGTTATAGATAAAGCTCCAGGATTGGTAGTTCATCCTGGAGCTGGAAATCAGGATGGCACTTTAGTAGATATTTTGCTTTCTGAGTATAAACTCTCAAGTGTTGAAGGGTTTTATCCAGGAGTTGTTCATAGGCTTGATAAAGATACCAGTGGTTTAATGATTATTGCAAAAAGCAACGAAGCACACTTTAAGTTAGCTGCACAAATCGCCAATAAACAAGTTAAAAAATCGTATACCGCGTTAGTCTTTGGAGCATTAAATCCACTCTCTGGCAGGATCGAAACAAATATTGGTCGCAGCACCTCTGATAGAACAAAAATGATGGTGATGAAAAGTGGCGGAAAACTTGCTATCACTCATTATAGCACTTTGAATATTTTTGCAGATAATGCTTTAAGCCTCGTGCATATCGAATTAGAAACTGGTAGGACGCACCAAATAAGGGTACACATGAGCTATAAGAAGAATACTATAGTGGGTGACAGGCAATATATCGCGGGCCATAACCATGCCATGAAAGGCATAGATTCAAAAATAAAGGAACTAATTAAAAATTTTCCAAGGCAAGCTTTACATTCTAAATCTTTAAAATTTTTGCATCCGATTACAAATAGTAGAATGTCTTTTGAATGTGCATTACCGCCTGATATGGCAGAATTAATACACTTAGTATTAAGTACACATAAATGTTAATATAATCGTAGAAAGCAAAACCCCTTCATTCAGTAATAATACCTCCTGTGCCACGCTGTATCTCCTCTGCCTCTCGCTCTTGAATAGAAGTTGAGTCGACCTCCTTACCCAAAATAGTAATATGTCAGTTGAGCTAAGCATAATGTGGCCGTAGCTAAGGACGCCACATGTGCGAATGCTCCGCTAATGCATTATAAAGCACTATGCCGCCTGCAGCAGCGGCTGTTGTGATGCATAAAAACAAGCCATGTGTAGAATTCTTAAATTATTTAGTAGCTATAAGTATACCAAATTTTTATCTAGCGAAATAAAAATTCGTTGAAATTATCTTTTAGCACTTGCGAATAATTCTCAATTGCAGTAAAATAAATTTAAGAATAATTTTCAAAAAATAATTTATGTTAATGTCTATGTCCTTACTTGAAAGTGGAGCTTCCGCAATTGTGGAGAGTTTATCTTTTAGTAGAGATATGCTGCAACGCTTGCTTGAGCTGGGCATAAAGCCAGGAGTGAGGTTTAACGTAGTATTAAAAAATAGTGACTTTATCATTAAGCTAGATGGAACTAGAATTGCTATAGATAAAGTATTGTGTGATAACATTATAGTTTCTCCTGCCTAAAGGCAAAATATGAAAAAAATTTGTATAGTGGGTAATCCTAATTCAGGTAAGTCGACCCTTTTCAATCTATTAACTAGCTCACAAACTCAGGTAGGAAACTGGTCTGGAGTTACAGTGGAAGCTTATTCCAAATCGGTAGTCATTGATCACAAGGGGTTTGAATTTTTTGATTTACCTGGAGCTTATAGCTTAAGAGAGGAAACTACTTTGGATGAGAAAGAAACTACTAATTTCTTACTCCACAGCAAATATGATGCAATTTTAAATTTAATAGATATTACCTCACTAGAAAGGAGCTTAAATCTAACTCTACAGTTACTTGAACTAGGAAAACCGGTGGTGCTAATCCTAAATAAGCTGGATTTAGTTCAAAGCAGGCAAGCGTTAGTGTTAAAATCTAGGTTAGCTTCTTTAGTAAACTGTCCAGTTTTAGTAATCTCTACAAAAAAGAAAGGTAGCTTAAATAAGCTTAGGCAATTTCTTAGCGCCCTCGACCTTTCACAACTTTGGGATAATCGCAAATTCCTAGACTTTTATCCAACTTACTTGATTAAGATATTTGAACAGGAGGAAACTACTTTTTACGAATTTTTAAAAAAAATTAAATCTGCCCAAGATGAACCAGGCGTTCGGCTAGCAAAACAACAACTAATTGATCAATACGGTCCAGATCTAGACTTATTCTTAATAGAGCTTAGATATGAAGCAGTAAAAAAAGTATTGGGTGCCTTGCATACATAT
>JAJIZL010086226.1:0-11219 GCA_023969395.1 Amblyomma maculatum | reverse complement strand
TTCTGGCCAGTTTGCGAACTGCTGCTTAAAATACCTGGACCTTGACCCGAAGCTGCGGCTTCCACCTGGCCTACCCCGACGCGAAGCAGCTTTGCTGTGCCGCCTGTGGGTTGGTGTAGCATTCACAAACTCGTATTCTTTTATGATAGATATGGCAAACAGCCCTGCATGTACAAACTGTGGGTGCGACGAGTCTTTAGGCCACATTCTTGGGAGTGCCCCATATACAGTGCGGAAAGAAAGTGTCTGTGCCATACGATGGAGCATCTAGAATGACGCCCATTGACTGAAATTAAGATTTTAGTTCCCTGCATGGCCACGACGATCGTCTGCGGTGAAGGCCTCCCAGTCAATGCTCCGCTTTATGAAAAGCACAAGCCTACTCAAAAGACTATGACTGTGACTGCAGTATCAGTCATAGTCATAGTCATAGTCACAGTCATAGGCCCAGTCCGAAAAAAGTACGGAACATTTTCGGTTGTTACGACAGAATTTCTGTGCGGTTTTTGACGGCAAACCTGTTGTGACAACAGAATGTTCTGTAGTAACAACAGAAATTTCTGTAGTGACAACAGGAAAGTGCTAGAGAAATACAGACAACCGAAATATACTACAAAAAACTACATCATTTTTGTCGTATTTTTGACAAGTTTCTGTAGCTTTTTCGACTGGGTGTGACGTGATGTGATGTGACATGTCTGTGATGTGACTGCACCAACTTCACACATCCCTCTCTCAGAACATTTATATACTCATCCCTTTCCCCCTGTGCGGGGCAGCAAACCAGTTTCTTTTACGGGTTAATCTTCCTGCCCTTCCTTCTCATCTTTCTCCTCCTCCTCTGCTACCCGAATGAGAAGCAGAACTTGCAGCCTGGTTACTTTTGGCAAAGACGATACTATATATAACCTACTTGCTCAAGAAAGAAACAGATTCCTGTGACTTTTACGCAATTCAACTTTTGATTATGATTTCCATTCTTTACAAGGAAAGCAAGATGATAGATGTGAAGTTTAAAGACAGCGAACTGACTGGCGGAGCAAACGCGCATTAAAAACATTCTAGCCCCAACCTCGAGAAGGAATGTACATGGGCAGGGCATGCACATCAATGGTAAGTTTATATTTAGTCCTAAGATCAACCAATTAGTTTTCGAAACAAGCAAACTTAGCAGGAGGCGAAAGAAAGAGTGGGTTTGCTTTCTTGCATTTCTTTTGCTTTGGAACTACCTTAGTAGCAACTTCTTGTATTATATCACGAACATCAGTCCACATCTCTTCTGAGATCTAATTCTTGAAATCGATTCCTTACTTCCACAGCATATTTTAATGGAATTTGATCCAGATCATACCTGAAAGACCTTCTCGTTTTCTGCGTTTTCCTCAATCGAAGCTTAATGTTGGCAACAAGAAGCTGATGATCGCTGCCACAATCGGCCCCAGGCCTTGTTTTTACTGCTGGTATAGCGCTTCTCCATCTCTGCCGGCAAAGAATATAATCGATCTGATTCCTGTACAGACCGTCGGGTGAAGTCCATGTGTACAGTCGCCTCTTGTGCTGTTGAAAATGAGTATTTGCTATGGTCAGGTTGCTTTCTTGACAAAACTCTACAAGCCTCTGCCCAGCTCTATTTGGCTCGCCAAGAACGAACTTGCCTATAATTCCGGATATTTCTTCACTCCCGACCTTAGCATTACAGTCTCCTATGAGAAATGACGTCTGATGATGGGGTGTGGTCTAAAAGGCATTGTAAGTCCGCATAAAATCTCTCAACATCAGCTTCTTCAGCAGTAGTGGCCGGTGCATAGACTTGGATAACTGTTATGTTGAAATGGTTACCTTGGATCCGAAGTGAAATCATTCGGTCGTTTTTGGGGTTGTACCCTAGCACTGCTTTGCCCATTCTTCTGTTTACTATGAGAGCGACCCTATTCCTTCTCTTGGATTCGTGCCCACAATAAAAGACATAATGGTCGCCGGAGTTAAATTCTCCCATTCCGGTCCACTTGAGCTCGCTGATACCCAAGATATCAATGTTCAATCTGTCCATTTCTCGCTTGACGACATCCAGTTTACCTTGCGTCATAGATCTTGCATTCCAGGTTGCTATGTGATATATTTCCTTGCAACATGGGACTTTCCGGTCGCTTCCCGACACATCCACAACTGAGCGTCCTTTTGGCTTTAGCCCAGCCGCTTCATTCGTCCTGGAGCTACTAGGAATCGCCCTTTGCTCATCCCCAGTAACATGTGGGGCGCCTTGGAACCTGGGGGGCTCATCTTCCGGCGCAATATCATTAGTGGTATTGTGACTGGCCATAGGGTTTTCTTGGCAGGAAATACTGGAGTGGGTTGCCATTACCGTCTCCAGTGAATCACATTTTGTCAGAACTCTCTGCCGTGACCTGTCTATCTTGGGTGGCCCTACACAGCAGAGCTCACGACTTCATCGAGTTTCGCAAGCCCCTCCCCCACGACAAGGTAGTGATCCAATGAAGGGGAAGAAGAGTTTAGCTCGCCAAACAGTATAAGAATAAGTAAGTATAAGAAAATTGATAGAGGTAGTTAAAACTGCTAACATGTCCAATGCGAAAGCATGCTTTTCTGTGTGGCTGAAATTTCATTGGAAATGTCTCTACGATGAAATGTGTTAAAAGTCGATCATCAAGACTCGCGACATAGACTGTTAAGGAAGGCTCTTTAGCGTCCACCTGCGTATGAAAAAAACACCAATTCTTACTAACAGAAAGTAAGGCTGCCCTTCATAATGTTGGAAGAGGCAGCATCGCGCACGTGTCACCCGTGAACCTTGGCTAAAAACTGCTGAAAAAAAATATTCAGATACTTTGGAAACCCATTCACGCTGGTGTGCCTGATAATGAGCCCGAGAGCTCTAATTACGACGAGGGGTAAAGCCCCCGGGCAACAAAGGAACGAGCAGCGTCTCTAACACGGCGGAGTAACGTTGACCATTTCGAATTCGGACATATGCTAACAACCCCAAGGCGTTCAATATTCGATAATAGAAAAGGCTTTTGCGTGGAGGCGGCAACAAACGAAAGCATATATGCGCCCTGCATTGGTGTACCATATGTAACCCCAGCTGATATCGCATGATTGATACACGCACGAAATTGTGAGAGGGATCCTTGGCCGCACATTTTTTACATTTCCAAATTCCCCCAGGATGGTCAGATATAACCGCTTAAATTTTTTAATATAAGCAGTTTCCTGATTGTGTCCTGTAATAGATAATATTGCACGTTGGTCGATATTGTCCGATTATAGCACTGCAATCTTTTTTGCTGTAGATGTTGAGGGCTCAGCACAGTAACTGTGGGACTGAGTTAAGTTCTACACTTGACGTCATGCTAGTTCCAGAAATCTTGTTTCATAGAAAGCTGCAATATGAAGATATCTTGAAAGCTGCAATCTGAAGATATCTTTGAGCTTTGATCACATACGTTTGCCATGATGTACTCAAGTTTGCATTGCGGCTAGGAAGTCTTGTCTGCATGCTTTTTTGCATGTTTTGGCATACAACAATATTTCATGATCTGCTGCTGCGCAGTCCTTCAGCACCCCATGTGTGTTCCATAAAGAAATAATATAATCGAAAAAAGGTAGCACATTATCCCCACTCAAGTCTTTTGTAGCTGATCCAATTAGCTCTAGGGCCTTGACCAGTCCAGCCGCTGTTTTCTATTCTTGTGATGTCAGGTTGTATACCACTGTCTCAGCCTGCAACACTGCGCAATAAGTGGCGCAGTGTTGCAGACTGGGGATAATTCTTGATGGCCTGAACGGTCGACTCGAGAGCGCGGACACCTCCGAGAATATATGATAACCCAAGAACTCCAGGTCAGAGGCACCAAAAACACACTTCGACGCGTTCACCACCAAGCCATACTGCTGTAGATGATTGAACAGAGCTCATGATCACATGAAGATCATGATGTTGTATGAACTTAAGCCGTAGGGCTGGTGATGAGGATAACATCTAAGTACGCGAAGAGAAGCGGCAGGCCTCGCGTGACCTCAGCCATAAACCGCTGGAAGGTTTGAGCCGAATTGCATGGTCCAAAAGGCACCACATACCCAAACAAACCAAAGGGAGTCGTAATGGCGAGCTTAGGTATGTCGGCTGCTTCGATGGGAGTTTGATGTTACATCTTCACCAGGTCCACTTTGGTAAAAATGATGCAGCCCGCGTGTCCTGAAGTAAAGTCTTGGATGTGTGGCAGCGGATAGCTCTCGTGGACAGCCTTGGCATTCAACGCACGATAGTCGCCACAGAGACGCCGTCACCGGGATCCCGTTTGGGCACTAGATGCAGTATAGACGCCAGCATAATTGTGAGGCATTCTAGCTGCGCACGCAAAAACACAAAGGTAGAAGAGACAAACACGAACACAGTTCGTGTGTCTTCTACTTTTGTCGGTGTTTTCGCGTGCGCTGAAAGAATGTCTCACAATTGTGCTAAGAAGCCAACTACCCCAGCTTTTTAAGCTTAGGTCCATTTCAGGCCGCGCAATATGGTGGCCATCATTAATTTGAAATGTGGCTGGGGCTACATATTCCGAATTGCGTAGCGTTAAACCAATATAGCCTGTGTAGGGTAACGTAGACAGTAACAAAGGGACGACCAGTTGCTTTTTGGGTACCTGCGAATACTCGGAGCGTAAACCCAGGGAGGAAGTGTATTCCGCCCTTTGCAAGCTAAGACATCATCGATTCATGAGAGAGTACACACCTCAACGGGTAATTCAGATGAGGCCTCGATTGTCAACATAAAAGAGTGCTGATTCGTCTTCTTAATTAGGAGTACAGGAAACGACTACATACTTCAGGATTCACGAATCGCACCGCGTTGCAGTAATGCAACGCTCAGTCGGGGGCGCACAATACGTACGCTGATGGAGAGGCGGATGAGCGCCAGTGCCGATGGGGTAGAAACCTGTCGCCGTCCGGCCCAAGGCAGATGGTGGGTGTCAAACAAGGAGCGTAATTGATGTAAAAGGTCGAGAGTTTGCCCGCGATGGCGCGGCTAGAGCGTTGTCCACGAAAAGATAAACAATGTCCCATTACAGTAGATCTGAAGCCACGCGAGTTGAAGTCAAAGCGTCAAATTGGCGAGCAAGGAAGGAGACATCATTCTAGGTGAACGGAAGTCCCACGGGCTCAATGCGGCGAAGGCATTCTTCATGACCCAAAATAGCGGGAGATGCCCTAGGATTGGCCACCAGAAGTGTGCTGGCGCGGATGTTCATATCAAGGACAGAAAATAGGAATGGTAAGTGGTGGCGATGGCAGCCAATGTTAGAAGGTACAAAGTGCACTGTGGCAGAAGAGCAGAGAAGGGAACATCAGCGCTAACGGATGGGATGGTTGTGTCATGGGCGACAAGGAAATTAGATTCAGAACAAGGACACGGCACGTGGAGCAGGACATCGGACGGGGCATCACATCATCAGTGGGCTCTACTTGAGGCTTAGCACATTCAGTTGAGTATGATGCACGGACAGCAAATCCCAGCAGAGATGAGGTCATGAGAACATGTCGGGAGGACGACAAATTCGATGAGGTACAAGGCACCAGCAATGAAGACGCGAGCAGTGCAGACAGTTGTCGGCTGTCTAATATGAGCGGATGCAGTACGAGGCGATAGTCTTTCGAGAAGCATGGTCACCTGTCGGACGGAACGACAGAGGTTTCCGCTCATGGCTGATGCGGTGGCACCGATGTCGGCGATAGCGAGAATATAAACACCTTTAGCGATTGCGGCACTAGCATTCGAGTGAGGAATACAAGGAATTTGAAGTTCCAACAAATAAGCAGCTACTGCCTTGCGAATGCGGCGGTTAGTTTCCGGCCTGGTAACGCTTCGCCGGCAAATGGGCGAAATGAAGTAATGGCATTGGGAAGAAGACCGGCGAGGGAGGAAGTCCGGATTATCAGAGAACTGGGAGACCGAATAAGATGGCACATTCCGTGTAGCATAATGCACAGGCATTCGGCGCCAGCAGTATCGTGCAAGCGTGTCCAGGGATGCCTCTATGCTGTCCAAAGTACAGCATAGAGGCGCCTTCTGATGCAAAGTAAGATAAAAAGCTGTGCGTGCTGAACGTACAGAGACCGAAGCATTGGCGTATGACGGCGCAGGAGGAGGACGAGAAAAGACTTCGGGATATGTAAAACAGTACCTGAACGGAGACTGGAGTGAATGCTGGAGAGTAACTAAGCGGCGCAGCGCCCGAGGTTGGAATTGTAGGCGTAGTGAACGGCAATGTGGTTGCGACCGCAGTTGGTAGAGGTGATGAAAGAGCGGAATAAGGGCTCTTTTCTGGAACGTGTTGCTGGTTTGCAAGGCGAAGCTCCGAATCAAGGCAAATTGCTGACTCCACCAAAGACGGCAGCAGAGACCACGGTCGCACGACCTCTTCACGCACAAAAACCTTGATTTCAGTGGAGAGGGCAGATGGTTCTCGCTTCGTGGCCAGTGCAGCGAGCGAATGTCGGGCAGGCGGCGAACCAAAACACTCTTCTTACACAGCGTATCAAAGCTTCGGCAGAGGTTGAAGGCTGCTTTGCCCGTATCCGAACCCTTGGCGAGAAGCATGTTGAAGGTGTTGTCGTCGATTCGCTGAAGGGTATGACATACTTGATTGGCCTGTCATGGCTCGGGTTAACATGGCGACACAAGAGACGCAACAACGTCATTAATATACATCTTGAACGTTTCATCAACCATCAGCAATTGTGATAGAAGGCGCTGTTCCGCGCAGAGCTTGAGAACAGCGGGATGGCTGAACACCTGATAAAAGTTTGTTTTGAAGGTAAGCCTGATGATGTCCAACTCGTGGTTTGGAAACCACAGATGAGCTACGTAGCTCAAGTAATATATGACGCTGTTGAACTTGCAGTCGTCATCCTTGATCTTGTGACGGCTCACCCGTTCGTTAGCGGACAGCCAACCGTCGACGCAATCTTCGTTGCTACTGCGGAAGTTAGCCCGGTCCCATTAACATATGGTGCCAGTGGAGGTGACGGGTGGAGCTGGATGCAGTGCGGTCGGCTGTGTCGTTGAGGCGGTGAGCATTCAGCTGTAAAGTTCCAGGGCGAGAACTTACTGGGGACCTCGGATGCACCTCCACGAAGTGAACAGAAGAATAATGACTTAGTCCGATGTCTAATGCTGGCACAGCACAGCAGCGGCGAATCACAAGCCGCAGGTCATGGGTTCAGTGCGAGAGGTGGATAATGGATATGGCATAGAGTAGAGGTTAGTGCGCTCATATGGCACACAAAATGACGGGGGTTCGTTTCCGTGCGATTTATTTTCTGTGTCAGTTATCAGGACATTGCCTTTCGCCACACTTCATGACACGCACTGATGACAGTGTTTGATGGCATGTACTCATAAGACGTTCTGTTAACGTCATTCATGAGCCAGTAGATACGTTTACATTAGTATTTTCATTTTATTGCGAAAGCAATACTACTCCCATTTTCAGCCCTTCGTGTAGCCACTGTCGGCAGGCACGTTTGACTTTTAATGACCCCAGATGGCTATGACGTTATACCAGCTGCGAGAGATGGGCTACCAAGTCGAGTCGTCGGGTGGCGGTGGTCGGTAGGCACGGCGCGCCGCGGATGAGGTGATGACGTCACAGTGACATCATACCAGCTACGAGAGATGGGCTACCAAGTCGAGTCATCGGGTGGCGGCGATCGGTAGGCATGCGCGCTGCAGCTGGAGTCGCGCTGCTGCCAAGTGAAGGTGCTGTTGTTACCTCGTATCTCGCAGTTGAGAGGAGGATGAGGAAAACAATGGGTATATAAATGCTTGCGCTTGCTCAGCTTAGGTACGCGCTACCCATCCTGATAAACAGAAAGAAAAGTCACGCCGTCTTGATGAAGCCAGGAATCGACAGCGGGCTAGAGATTGATGAAGAACAGGAACTGCATCTCACTCAACGGCGCGCTCAAGATGCAGCTCGACGAGCTTAATTACTGCCTGGACCATACACTTATTCCAATCCCTCCACCTTATCACTTGGTCCATCGATGCTTCACAGCAAACCACCCTTCTCAACACAGACCACAGTACCTTTTCCATTCATGGTCGACCCTGCCCTGGAACGCACCCTATGCCCAGCCTCTTATTCATGCAACACCTCTCGCACAACAAGGACACAGTGCCTAAACCCTGATACCCATGCCCAACCCCTTTTACCTGGACAAAATGGACACTGCACATCATCACATTTCCCTGCATCACCTGCGGATGTGCTGCTTTTGTACTATGTTCCCAATCCCATCGACCTAGCCCCTTGCATCCCGCCCCTGTACCCCATGCCTCCTGTTCCTGCACTGTATTTCTGGCTCTCTTATGTCCTTGTGTCAACTTGTGACAGTGCATGCATATGAGCTCTCAATAAATGCTTTTGTAAAATGTTTTATTTGTCTCATTTCTTCCATGGTTATATGGCTGCTTAGGTAGAAAAAATGCCAGATGTATTGAGAAATGACTGCATAAGAAAATACAATGGTCAAACTGATAGTTATATAAAGCATATGGCGGTCATAAGTAAAGGTGAAGGTTAAATAGCTTTGCATGGTTAGACGTGGCTTAACAGCGTTAGTGCCAATACCATGTGTTCCAATGAATCCTCGTTGAACGCAAAAAAATACCAATATGTAGTACTAGCGGCGCTGCTGGTTTATCGTCTATGTTGGTTTAACCAAGACTGATCCAACGGTAGCATATACGTCGGACGAATATATAAAAATAGCAATGTCTAGAAGAAATCGTGTTATACCATTGTTGGTAGCAATCTATGCCAATGTTGTGCCGCGGTTGGTGCGATATAGGTGTGCTTTGTTCGATATCTTCTAAGTTGAGTGTACTGTCTAGGACCTGCGATGTAAAAGGCTAGTGGAGAGACTGTTATGGGTGCGAGTCGCTGAGGCCAGCTGGAACAAATAGGTGACAGGTAATTACCAGCAAACACAGGATAGACGTTCTCGCGTAATAACGTTGGTCAACTAAGCCGATTATCCAAATTGCACAGAACACCGAGGTTTAGTAGGCACGGCGCTAGGAAATTTTGAATTGGGAGGTCTGATGAGGTGAGCCAGATGAGCAGCAGAGGTAATGGGTATGCAGCGGGAAGGAAGGTTGTGTTGCATTGTACGTATCAGGCAATGTTGTATATTTATGACATTATATACCGGTACGAACAAGGTCTGGAAGGTGTGTGGGGCAAAGAACAGCAGGTGTGCCAAGTACAATATTCAAAGTAGCAGAAAAAGAAAAAGATAAGCATCAATTGAGTGCCACTGGCTCCGCACGCCGCACTGGCAAAACGCGTTGCCGGCTTGTCGCACCGACACGAGTTCTAATACATAACGCTGAAGACATTGACTCAACGGGGCCAGTAAAGCTTTCACTTTAAAACTACCAGACGGGATATTAGTTCAGACATTTTTTGATGGAAGCTAGTTGGTAACCTTATAGCTGTTACTACACTTGTTCAACCTGGGTTTTAAACTGGCACACAATGTCGCGCTGAACATTACATACTGGTATTTTTATCGACTTCTATTTGTTGTGGATGGGTCCAAACACGTCGCTATCACACTCACTTCTTAGAGTCGTTTAAGTGGCCCCACGTCTATTAAGGACCAAAACGAAAAGGTACCTAATCACCGATTTGGGAGATGTTTGAATTCAGCCTTACGTAGTAACTTTAGTTTTGATAAGAAAGCGATCGGAATCGTAAGTGCTTTTGCACAACGCATTTGGCAAACTTAGCTAAATCGAATGCAGTCTTTTTTTATGAAACCTTTCTTTCTTTCGTCGTCTTGTTTTTTCTGCAGCTCAGGGTTTTGGGTATCTCTTCCTTAGCATCTGTTAGTGGGATTGATATTTTTTTCGTTCAAACCTTGATTTCACAAAACGATGACCTATGGTTTCTGAGTGGCCTGAAGCATGGTGAAGTCATTCGCCCAATCCTTTAGAGTAAGGCGCATTTCATTTATCCAAAAATGACGAGCCTAAAACCAATCTGGGTGTTGAATAGATATTGACGACAGATACTAGATCTCTCCCAACATCTCGGGTTGAATGCTCTAGCCTGACTGTCGATCAGATATACGCTTGGCCAACAATGTTTATAGTTACAGAATTTTTAAGAAATGTTTCCACAAAAAGAATGTGACCTACAAATTTGTTCACATTTAACAAAAATACGTCATACCGCAACGACTAAAATAGCAACGGCAAACACCTGTCTCCAGAGCACTATTGTATTTTAACTCATATGAAGGTTCAATATTTTTTCTAAGTTTCCCACTCCTCTAAACTTCGACCTTTTTTTAGATAGATGAACACGTATTTAACAATACAGACGTCAAGCCGCTTTTTGTTTTTGAAGACGTACTATGTCGTTTGAGGTGAGGTTCGATAGAACTTACAGCAGGCAGTGTAGATTATTTTGTTCTAGAAAGCGGTGCAGGCTCCGGCGTTTATCGTTGTCCATTAGCCCCAAAAACAGGATTTAGCTCTTACTCTGGCCCTTTTTTATGCCTCTTTCACATGTAGCCACCCAAATAGCACAGTTTGATGTCATGATATGATGCAAATTTTGCGGCAAAGTTTGGAACGACTGCGGCTATAGCAGAACAAGTAAATAATTGAACATGTATGCTATACTGTTATTGCCGCAAAATACGCTAAATATTCACGCTAGGTGGCACTCATGACCAATACAGTGCGACGTCACATGAAGGCCAAAAAGATAATTTGCAAAAAACACATCTGAGCTAGAAAAAGGGGAATGGGACTCTGTTGTCCCGACGCAGGTGCGAAACAGCATTTTAATGCCCTAAGGCAATAAACATCGCACAAAAAGTCAGCGGTGAGCGTGCTTAGCTGGTATGCCGAAGGGCGGTTGTTTGAGTTCTTTTGTTAGCTGATTTTTTTATGTGTACCATTTCCCACTAATCTCTACCCGTGGTGTTTTATAGCTCTAGACATGTATTCTAACCCGAGGCCGCAATTTTCTCTTGCACCAAAGCTCACTGGCTCATACACGAAAGTTCTAAATCCCAGTTTCACCAAATTTGACATTAATTCAGCCTGTACAAAGAATAACTACACCGAATCTGGCATTTTCTAGATGCAGTCCTGTTTATGAGTCTCACAAGTAACAGCC
>JAJIZL010086215.1:0-12997 GCA_023969395.1 Amblyomma maculatum | reverse complement strand
GTTACGACAGCGACGGTGTCCAAATGATGTCCTTCTCCTTGAAGAAAGCCACAATTAAAATTATCGGCGCCGTACCATGTCAGGGGATCACCCCTTCTAAATTTTTGCCTAGTTATCATTCCGTGTCCGAAAGGCATGAAATAAAATTATTTTATTCGTAGGGTTTTACAGCAGCACTCAGCCATTTACCGCAAGAGAGATGAGCGAAAGAAAAAATGAATTAGGGTATATAGAATACATCCTCGTTAAGGTTATATGAGTACTTCTGTGTTACTTGCACTTTGTGTGGTTAGGATATAGTTCTTATCAGGTTTCATGGTGAGCACAAAGAAAGATTTTTTTAAGTAAGCATTTTTTGACAACGGCGGTAAACAAAATGCTTAAGTCTGTAAATGAAAGAGTAGCAATTGTTTGTTTTCCGGTTTTTGTGGTAGAAGGCAAGCTTTCTCTCTAACCCCTTGCCTTGTCATTTCCACCTTCGTTCAGCGCAATCGGAAGGGAGGCATCGAAAAGCAGGATGACGAGGAAGGCCCCAACAAATACAGCAGCTGGGCAGACATGGAGCTTCGGAAGAACGTCAAGAGGCCTCAGAACGTCGATAGGGTGTGCCGAATCTTTTCCCGTTCATTTTCTTTGTATTCAATGTCATATATTGGTTCTACTATCTCTACAAGAGCGAGCTCACCCGAGAAAAAAAAAAAAAACCAGGTGTCTGTTCCTGACCGCATTTTGACGCCCCAGAGCCAACGGACTTCTCAAGTCAAAGGTCAACGGCAGACTGTAGTTTGTGTCAGGCAGGTGCTTGTGCGATAAAGATGACGGTAACAAGGGTCATGGTGTTGTATCTGTGCCACGGAAAACTTTGCGCGACTCGAGTGCTATGCCAATTACTAAGCTTCAAATCACCGCCTCCTGCGGTGCGCAGTTCACCGCGGCCTCTTAGATAACATCACGTTATCCAATGTTTTAAGATTTGATACACATTGCAACGCACACGTTTAAATCAACAATATAGTCTGATTATTACTTTTACTCCGATGGTGGCAAGTAAATTATTTTTGTTCTCTTTTCACAGGTTTATTGTGGGCGCATGAAAAGCTCTACTGGTTCTAAGTAATGAATTACGTAGGTAAGGGAGCAAATTTAAACCAACCAACTCAAAGCATCACACCTTGTAGGGTCATTTAATTGCAGAGGTTTTTGAACTACTTGGTGGGATAAAGCCGCTGAGATGCATGTTGCTGAAATTGCACTGCGTTCATTTTTCGATACCGTCTTTCGGTGAATAGAGAATAGAGTTTGTGGGATTCACTTTTAACTGTAAAATATTCATCCTGACCGGACAAAATTTTAAGTTACTATTACTAGTTGCTAGTTTCACAATCCATGTTCATTGCAATGTCAAACAAATGGCGGCGCTTAGTTTCGTTTTATATAAAATCCTGCACTTTTGCTGTTTGGATTCATATTTTTAGTGATCCAGTTTACCGGTAGTTAATGAATCGGAGACATTCATCACGCTCAATTACCAGAAGTGGTCACTTGGCAATGTGAGTGGCAAGAGCAGTATAGAGCAAGTGGAACATAGTCGCTCTCTCACAGCGCCTTGGCATGTATAATAGTAAACCAAGCCCTGTGCAAAAGTCCTGCTTAAGAAGAAACATTTCAGGACAAGCAACACGTGTCCCTGGCTAGCATGCTGTGTATTTAATGAGTAATAAAGTTAGGAACAACTGTATTACAACTGAATTACTACTGTATTACAACTGTATTACGAATGCAATACTGTATTATTAAATAGTCAGGGGTTAGGAATAGCAACACAGGGCCTGTGTGTCCATGTGTTAGTTTTTCACTGAATGAAAAAGGCATGAGGATCATGAATGTTATGCTTTTCATGTTTTCCTGAGATCTGCGTTTTGCGTAGTCAAGAAGAAAATCTGACTGCAGACTGGGCAATGCAGCGGAAGAACATTGCGTACCGACCATGAATGCAAGCTGAGACTCACAGACTACTCTTAAGTTCTATCCGACCACAAAACGGCCACGAAGACCATGCTTTTAACTCCAGTCGATGCATTTTTTTTTACTTGAATTAACGCCGAGTTGAGAGCGATGTGAACAGAAAAAAACTTGAGTGTCGTATCGCTGAGGAAGTAGATCAAATTCGAATGGTTAAAGTCTACTATATGTGAACACGTTTGAATAGCTTAGACTGTAGTGTCTGACCCAGTAGCATAAAGGGACGACAAAGGAAGGCGTGGGGTGCCCGGTGGGACCGAGCTTGCCTGTATGCCTGGGCATTGTGCTCCATGGCGGTGTCTTTAGTGGCCTGGTGTTTTTTGCTCGCCCAGGCAGTGAGCTCGTCTAGAATAACAACCGCGCCAGTTTAGACGCTTCTTTCTGGCCCCCACTTCGAGCTATTCATGGAGAAAGAGTTTCACGGAGTAAGGCATTTAACTGGGCCGACTCTAGGCAAGGATCGATTTGTAAAAGCTTTTCAAACTGTCACCTGCACATCTGGTCACCTTTCTGTGTTTGTTTCCTCTTCTCTAGTCATCTTTTGGTGTGTGCGTGCCCATTGAGTACAGAAAGATAAGCATAGTCAAGAAGCATGTGCATAGTATTCATATGGGCTAATTGTGCAACATACTCACTTATGTCCGCAGACAATGCAGTGAAGCATGTTTATGAATATATTAGAGAATTTCTCGGGGTAGCGCTCGCTATTATGGTGTGCAGTGATTCTGTAGGTGTGAAGGTGCTTTTCTCTCCCCTGAAGAGAACTGCCGCCATGCGTGGCAGATGCTGGCCTGTGAATGTTGTTTGATTGAGGGGAGATAGCTATTCCCTTGCATAGAACTTCTCAATACTAGGAATGCCCTTCGTGGGCCTTGATCCAGTTTTCAAACATGTGTACAATCCAAAGGTCAGTTTAACGCAAGCCCGGAAGATATGCGGAACGCTTGAATTTCCCATGACTGAATTTTACTGCAAATTCAGTGGGAGCAACCTTACCGCGCGGAATAGAGAACATGCTACTGAATGAACGTGAGCAGCGGTCTTTGATGTGTTTGTGTCGGAAACTACTATAGCTTCTACATCGCATATTACGCCCGATCTCGTATAAATAAAGCGGTTTTTATGTTCTGCATGTGCGTCAACAGCTCACTGGAAGATGAACACAGTGTAAGCTGAACAACCTGCGAGGGCGTATAATACACCAGCATCTTTTGTTTTTGGGGAAATTGAGGGCATGTGATAATAAACTGGCCTCCTTTATTATGCGTACTGAAAATGTCAAGTTCGGCTCGTTTGGGAGTCATATTTTCTAGACCTTTTCTTCTTGCGAGACGGCTATCGCATGGTATACCAGGAGCCCTTATGGCTCCCCACAAGACCATTAGCAGGAAGCAAAACGTTTTTATGGAAAGTATCTTACAGTCATGTGTTAGTTAGAGTTGTCACAATTACACAGACATATGTTTATTTGGAATCGTTGGTTTTCCGGACAAATCTCTTGTGAGGCTCACACTCACTGTACGGGTCAAAATATGCACAAGAAGAGCTGTTTCTGTAAATTATGTGGACCTCTGATTCACTTCTCGCCGCGAGGACAGACGATTATTTTGCTTTGATCCTGAAATGAAGCTCCTGCAAAGTACGGAGAAATCTATACTGCAATTACCTCCATTTAATCCGCTTAGCAGAGCAGGCAATGGAAACCGTCTGTATGACAGTTCATGCTGTTCGTGTCTGTTGATATTATCCCGAACACTGCTTTCCTATAAAGATTATTTGTATTAGTTCCTTGTGTCACAGTAGATGTGCATACGCTGTTGTATTGTAGTATTGTGTTGTGTACGCTGTTGTGTACGAAATACCCCTGTCATGCAATAAGGTATACATAGGTCAAACAAATCGGTGCATAAATATTCGTCTGCGTGAACACCTCAATTCGCTGTTGAATATACGATATTCTCACCTTAGAGATCATTGCAGTGCTTGTGGGAAAGAGGGACAAAGAAAAACAAAAGTTGCTCCCTTTGGTTTCTAAAACAGATTTTGTTTCACCACAGGGACAAAACGACCAGAGAAATAGTATAGGCTTATTACATCAGCAAGAAACAGTCACAGTCTGTCAGCCAGCCTTCCATAGTGTTTGTGGATAAAGAGGTTTCTTTTGTGGATAGTTTTTGGTCATAACTTATACTTGGTAAAACGGGCCGCCGAGGGGGAGGGGGGTGGGGAAGGCTTTTGTGTCTTTGGTCTTCGCTTGATAGGGCTTTCCACGTGGCTGATGAAGGAAAATGATATCTCTCGAATTTGCCTGGCAAAGGGTTCTATTCTTTGTAACATTTTGTGATATCTTTTTGTATAAGCATCCGCTTTCTTAAAAAAAGTCAGCGCTTATATTTTGTGCTTCTCTCCTTTGTGTTTCGTGGCTTCGCGCTGTACCATCCACTGTGCAATTTTACCAACTCGCCCAACTGTCCATCCTACTACTGCTGATAAGAAACTGGCTTCTGGAGTCGGGCACTACATCTAAGCTATGGGGGGTTAGCTGCTGCCATATAAATGTAGATTTATTAGTTGGTTTGAACGTCTAGCGCTGCCAGTAGTACGGGCACAGCAGGGTCGAATTGCCAGCCGCAGGCACAGATAGATAGATAGATGGATTTATTGAAAGGAAAAGGCAGAGAGGTTGGCCCGAATAATTCAAATCTGGCCTTCTACTCTGCACTGGGGAAGGGGAAGGAGAGAAGAAAGAAGGTCATGATGGGCGACGATGTGGGAGAAGGCATATGAAATATATATACAGACACAGCAGCTTGCTTTACAAACGTGAATCAAGTCCGCTGGCGCTCAAATAACGGCAAAGAGCGCGCACTGCCTGGACGCCCTTCCCCTTGTCCTGCCAAGCGCCCAGCAGCAGTTCCTCCGACAGAGGCCTCTTGTCTAAACGCTTCAAGGAAGCAGCTAGCACATTTCTTTCGTTCGCATACTCTGGGCACACCAATAATACATGGTCCACAGTCTCTGGGATGACACAAGTTGAACATTCCGGTGAGTCCATCTGTCCAATTAAATATAAGTACTTGCGCGTGAAAGCCACGTTTAAACGAAGTCGATGTATCAAGCATGTCTGATGACGCGGAATATCACGCGGAACATTAAATTCTCATGTTCGATCGAGCCTTCTTAGACGGATGTGTCGGGCGTCTGGTTGAGCCCAGTAAGCTGCTGTAGCAATATTCATATAACTCTTTAGAAGATACGTCGTATCCGCTCTTGAAAAAGGCACAGCTGTTTGGAAGCCATTGATGAGTGCGCTTTTCGCTTCAACATCGGCCTGCTCATTCCCATGGAGGCCGCAGTGGGCAGGAATCCATTGAAACATTATCATGTGGCCTTGCAGCTGGGCAGATGTGATTAGCTCAATAATGTTTAGGGCCAGGGACTGATAGGCAGTGTGGCGTAAGAAGTTTTCCAAAATTTGTAATGCAGTCTTCGAGTCCGTGAATATACGCCATTTTTGAGGTGGTTCCCCACATATATAGCGAATAGATTCCCGAATGGCTACAAGTTCGGCAGCGGTTGATGTAGAGGTATGTCCCAAAAGGAAATGCAGAGTCGTTTTCTGAGCTGGTATGACCACAGCTGCAGCGGATGCCTGTGCTGACACAGATCCATCGGTGTATACGTGAATATGACTGGGATATTCTGACCAGATGTGTGCCAGAGTAAGTTGTTTGAGTCCACTAATTGGTACCATTGATTTCTTTAGTATTCCGGGAACACGAAGGTGCACCAAAGGTTTATCCATCGTCGATGGTGGTTGGGTGGGACGATATGGGAGGGCATATCCTGTCGGTACTTGCGACTGATGGCAGCGGAGTGCAGTTGTAAAACTGCAGTCCGGCCTCTCATCCAGAATCTTGCTGAGTGGGTGAAAACGGTGTCTTGTAAGTGCTCGTAAATATACACGAAGTGGTTCGTGTGACAAGTATATGGACATTGGGCGAGCGTGTGCCTCTTCAATTGTGCCTTTGTTAGAGGTGCATCTGGGCAGTCCAAGGCATATTTTCAGTGCCTGCGCTTGCACGCTCTCTAAAGTCCGCAAGCAGGAAATGCTCATACTAGAGAGTACTGGGAGACTGTACCGGATGTAGCGAACAAACAGAGCCTCGTAAAGCCGTATTAAGGAGCGCTCAGTTGGACCCCATTTATTGCCCGCTATGTAACGAAGTACATGGCAAAAATTAATTAGCCTCTTCTTCACCATAGCAATATGTTTCGACCAAGATAGTCGGTGGTCAATAATTACTCCCAAGAATATGTGCCTGGAGACGTACGGTATTACGACGCCATGAAGGGTAATCGGGTAGCGGCTGACACATTTTCCCGTAAACGCGATCACTGCACACTTTTCTGCCGCTAAAAATAAACCTTGACGCCGTAAGTACATCGATATTGATGACACATCTCGTTGCAGTCTCGCACGTAGTTGTGGGCGCGTCGAACCAGAGGCCCAGATGCAGATGTCGTCAGCATATGCACTTATGTGGATGTTAGTTGGCAGTTCACTCACCAGGCCAATTAGCGCAACGTTAAATAAAGTTGGGCTGAGAACTCCTCTTTGTCTTCGTTTAATTTCCCCCACGTGAAGAAGTCGCCATCCTGTCGACTTCGGGAGACGAGATGACCAGAGGGTTGTAATATGGCTTGAGGCGGCTAACGTGGACAACCCCACGGGCGCGACGGCGGTGGTCGGAAGAAGGGGTGACTGGCTCGATAACGTAGTTCACAGGGGATGTGCATTCCAAGACGCGATAAGGTCCGTGGTATTTGGTGTCTAGTTTGTTGGTGGCTGGAACGCACAGCCAAATGAAGCTGTCGGCCAGGAACGTGGGAGCAGGGGTATCGGTATCATGCTGATCTTTGCGATAGCCTTGAGTGTTGGAGGTAAACGTGCGAGCTAGCTCACGGCATTCCTCGGCCTTCTGTACAATATGTGACAAAGCACTGTACGCAGAGGCATCTAGATGGTATGACAAAATTTTGTCCAGAGTACAAGATGGTCCACGGCCGTATACGAGAAAGAAGGGTGAAAAACCAGTTGTTGCTTGGGTGGCAGTGTTGTACGCGAACTTTACGAATGGCAGTACCTGGTCCCAGTTGGAGCTTCCAGATTCAGGTGTAACATACATTGCGAGCATGTCCCTAGGCTTACGGTTGAAGCGCTCCGTGAGGCTGTTTGTTTGCGGGTGGTACGCAGTTTTAGCCCGATGCATCGATTTACAAGACGACAGGAGCTCTTGGACTTCTTCGGAAAGAAAGACACGACCTCTATAACTCAGTAGCTCGCGAGGGGCGCCGTGTCGAAGAATGAAGTGGTGCAGAAGAAAATGGGCTACCCCTCGGGCTGTCGCCGCGGGAAGTGCAGCAGTATCGGCGTAACGCGTCAGGTGGTCGACGGCGACGATGACCCATCGGTTACCAGCGGCACTGTATGGTAGCGGACTATAAAGGTCGGTTCCCACGCGATCAAACGGGCGAGCTGGACACGGTAAAGACGGGAGAGGGCCAGCGGGGTGGCGAGAAATCTTGCGTTGTTGACAGGCGGTACAAGACCGAATGTAGCGACGTACGAAATTTTACATTCCCCGCCAGTAGTACCTCTGACGAATTCGATCATAGGTTTTGAGGACGCCGGCATGAGCGCTTTGCGGTTAGGTGTGATGGTTGGCACAAACCGCGGAGCGGAGGTGGCGCGGAATGACAAGGAGCCACGTTCTGCCGTCTGAGTTGTAGTTCCTTCGGTAGAAAAGGCCGTCCCGAATGGCGAATTGGGAGGCCTGTCGGCGGAGTGCCCGAGGATGCGTAGCCGCGGAAGTAGTGCCAAGGATATTTAGCAGGTTAGAAAGCCAAGGACCTTGTCGTTGCTCGAAAGGCATATCCTCAGTGGTGAGTGCTGACAAGGATGCTTGAGGAGGGGACGATGAGTTAGGCGAGCGCACCGAGAAAGAGCGTCGGCGTCAGAGTGCTTGCGGCCAGAGCGGTACACTTCACGGATGTCGTATTCCTGAAGCCTGAGAGCCCAGCGCCCGAGACTGCCAGACGAATCCTTGAGAGACGCGAGCAAGCAGAGAGCGTGATGATCTGTAACTACCTCGAATAAGTGGCCGTGTAAGTAAGGGCGGAACTTCGTTACAGCCCACACGATTGCTAAGCACTCCTTTTCGGTAACGGAGTAGTTGGACTCGGCTTTGGTAAGAGCACGGCTTGCGTAGGCGACAACGTTTTCGGAGAAACCAGGCTTGCGCTGGGCGAGGACGGCGCCGAGGCCGACACCACTGGCATCGGTGTGAAGTTCTGTAGGTGCAGTAGGGTCGTAATGGCGAAGGGTTGGCGGTGACGTCAGAACATTGCGCAGTGTCGCGAATGCATCATCGCAGGCTGGCAACCAAGAGGAGAGGTTATGGGTGCCTTTCAAGAGCTGTGTAAGGGGGGCTATGATGGTTGCGAAATTCCGAACAAAACGACGAAAGTACGAGCAGAGGCCCACGAAGCTTCGCTGTTGTTTCAAAGTGGTCGGCTTCGGAAAGTCAGCGACGGCACGCAGCCTCTCAGGATCAGGCAGAACTCCATCTTTACACACAACATGTCCGCGTATTGTGAGCTGGCGGGCACCGAAGCGGCACTTTTTGAGGTTCAGTTGAAGACCGGTGCAGGTTAGGCAGGGCGAAGTCGAGTCAGGTGGGTCGGAAAGTCGGTTGAAAAGACGACGATATCATCAAGGTAGCATAAACAGATGTTCCATTTCAGGCCGCGTAGTAGTGTCCATCATTCGTTCAAATGTGGCTTGGGCGTTAGAGAGTCCGAATGGCATAACATTTTATTTTATTTATTTTATTGGTACCCTCATGGTAAAACATTAGAGAGGGGAGTGGGGATTACAACAAAACATTTGGCACATATAAAACATACAGCATGTAATGAAGTAGTGAGAAAAACAAACAAACAATTAAGCAGATCATGGTCATACATAAACATCAGTACATTATAGCATATACGTAAAGCACTTTTGTGCTAGGCATCATTGCGCAACATTGGACACTGATAACTGGAACAACGGTAACCGCTCAATTGTTTCCACTGACGAAGGAAGGTGATTCCAGTCCACAGATGTGCGAGGCATAAACGAGTCAGAAAATGCTTTGGTGTTACATGAAATTAGGCCGACTTTGTGTGCATGATCAAGGCGTGAAGATATGTATGTGGGTGTTACGAGCAATTCATCATGTAGTATTTCGTGATAAAATATTTTGTGAAAGAGGTACAGTCGCGCAAGTCTGCGGCGCGTTGCTAGAAGTGGTAAGCCTAGGTTTGATTTCATGGCGGTCACGCTGGCGGTGCGATGCAAGTTCGATAAAATGAAACGTGCTGATTTGTTTTGAACTGATTCTATCTCATTTGTAAGAACTTCAACGCCTGGGTCCCATATAGCCGATGCATATTCTACTTGCGAACGAATTATGGTTTTGTAAAGCACTAACTTCGTGTTAGTAGGGGCTGAATGGAAGTTACGCTTGAGATACCCGAGCATGCGATTAGCTTTGTTGACGATGTATTCTATGTGCGTTTTCCAAGAAAGGGTGGAAGTGATGTGAATGCCGAGGTACTTGTATGACAGGACAGATTATAATTGGCTACCGCCTAGATGGTAAGGAGATAAGTTAGTGGGTGAACGGGACACGCGCATGAATTTACATTTTTTTACGTTTAATGTCATATGCCATTTACTGCACCATAGGTCAATATTGTCAATGTCAGCCTGTAAAGCGCGTGTGTCAGTATCAGATGTTGTTTCACGGAAAAGAACGCAATCATCAGCAAATAGATGGATGGATGAGGAAACACAGTCGGGAAGGTCATTTTTATAGATTAGAAAAAGTAAAGGCCCAAGTACAGTACCTTGAGGAACACCGGAGATAACTGGATGCAGGGGAGAGTTAACATCGTTTGCGGAGACGAACTGTTGGCGAGAAGTTAGAAAGCACTCGAGCCATTTTAGAACATTAGTATCGAGTCTTATGATGTGTAATTTTAGAAGTAGTAGCTGGTGACATACTTTATCAAATGCTTTAGCACAATCTAAAAATATACAATCGGCAATGGATCGGTGGTCGAGGATGACATGTAACTTGTGGGTGAACGAAAGAAGCTGCGTTTCGCGTGAGTAGGTCTTGCGAAAGCCATGTTGAGCCTGGTGAAAAAATTATTTAGATTCCAGAAATGTGATAATTTGAGAGAGGACAATGTGTTCTAATATTTTACTAAGTACACTGGTGATCGATATAGGCCTCTAGTTATGAGGAGAATGCTTGAATCCAGATTTGTGCACTGGGACCACCTTCCCTATCTTCTGACGGTAATTCGCAACTTTCCAATGATTGCTGGAATATTTTAGCTAAAATAATTGATGAATGCATTTTGGTGCTTTTCAAAAACTTTTTGTTAATGTCATCGATGCCGGCCGCTGAAAATACTTTCAGGTTGTCAATAATTTTAGCAACACCGTCAGAGTGGACCACCACGGGATACATTGGCAAATATTTGTAACCGCGAAAGATGGGAAGCTCAACGACAGAAGTAGAAAAGTAATTTGAAAACACATCATTTAGGACACTCGGGCATTTATTATCAGGTACTAGTTCATCATCAAAGTCTGTTAATGTAATACGCGCAGTTTCCTTGGGGTTAGTAATCTTCCAAATTTTTTTGGGATTCTGCAGTAATGTAGTAGGTAGTGTGTCTCTGCAAAATATTTTTTAGCTCTCCTTACAGGGGAAATATATTCATCGTTTGCTTTATGATACAATTCCCAGCGGGTCTGATTATGAGATGATTTAGCCATATGATAAAAGCGTTTTTTTCTGTTTGAAAGTCGCCTTATGTGCGAGTTATACCATTTCGCATCCGCGTTATATGATATGGTTCGAGTCGGAATAAAGCGATTAGTAAGCTCTTTAACCTTGGATTTGAATAAATCCCAGTTTGCCTCAACAGAGCGCTCTTGAAAAGTATCTAAGAATGATGTTAAGAAAGAATGCAAGTGCATATTAATTTGGTCGAAATCAGCCGGCTTATAGTTTTGTCGTCTTGTGTTTTTTTTTTGCACTGGGATAGTGATGCTAAAGTTTAATACAACGTGATCACTTAAGTTTGGCAAGTAGGTGAGCTGAGAGCACAGTTCAGGACATGTGCACAAAATAAGGTCTAATATGTTAGGTGTTGTTTGTGTGATCCGGGTGGGTATAGTAACAATCTGGGTAAAGCTGAATGATGAACACAAATCAAGAAATTCGCGACACGTTCAAGAGGAAAAATGTGCAGTTGAGGTCCTAATCGATGCCAGGGTAATTGAAATCACCCAGTAAGAACACGAGGGCAGAGGAATATCGTGATATAATGGTGTTAATACTGTCGTGAAGTTCATTGATAAATGCCGATAACGCATTGGGGGAACGGCAGCAAACGCCTATTATAATCTGACGGTGAGCCAGGTTCACAGACACACAAACGACTTCTATGTTTGTCGTAATATTGAGCGCGAACGATTCAAAATGTTTTTTGAATGCTATGAGAACACCTCCGCGCTGCCTTTCCTCTCTATCAAATCTGTAAAAATGAAATTAGTTAGCTGAGTCGAGGATTTCGCTGTCTCTGATGTTCCCACGCAGCCATGTTTCAGTCAACACAACAATATCAGCGGAGCATGAATCGATAAGAGAGGAAAGTTCTGTGCGCTTTTTGACAATGCTTCTAATGTTAGTGAATACGACCGACGCATGCGTCGATTGTTGCGTGTGGCCACATCCCCTCTGGATTCCCTAATTAGATGATACTTCGGTTGTTAGTGCAGGGCCTGGTAGGGACGACTTCTTAAATGTTGTCAGCAACAGGATTATACATGTAGCATTTGTTGGAAATGAAAAGCTTGTTGTACCTGAGTCGGTAACGCGGGGATGCTGGCTGTAGTTTAGCGAAGCCGGTTAGTTTTTTCCGAGCAAGACGAGTGGCTGGTGAAAAGTCTTCTGTCGCACTAATATTCTTTTCTTTTAGTTTTGAGGCGGACTGAAAAATGTTTTATTTAGTTTTATAACTAGCGAATTTAACTATGACAGGACGACAGCGCGAGAGTGAATACTGACCTAATCTATGAGCTCGGTCGATATCAGTCGATGACAATTGGGGATCAACACAGGTTGCCAGCAACTGTGAAACTTTGTCTTCAGTTTCCGCCCACGTTTCTATGCCGTCTGGTATTCCATGCAAGATTATGTTATCGCGCCGGCTCCTGTCTTCAAGCTCATCGATACGAGCCTGCAACAACTGGTTTTGTTTGCGAAGTTCGTCGATAGAACGGATCGAGTCCTGTTTTTGGCTTTCAAGCGTTCGCAACCTGGTTTCCACAGCTTCTAGCCTGCTGCCTATATTTGCAAGTGAGGCTTCAATGTTGTGTTGCCCAAGCCGCATTTCATCCATGCCCTTCTTTATTACCTCGTTACTAGCCTGAACTGTGGTAGTCTGAAATTGCAGATCGCGAAGTAGGCGTAGAATTTCGAGGTTGTGATCCGTTTGCGTTAATGGTGTTTCAGTGGCGGATCTGTCGACTGTCTCGTCTTGCTCAGTCGAACGTGTGGGGTCAGACTGTTTATTTTGAGCGGTATGAGAGCGGGTTTCGGGACCGGGAGGACAAGGATTTTTCTCCACATCTCCCGTCCGCAACAAAAGTACACCATTGTGAGAACACTCTTTTACAATGCATACTAAAACCCGTGGGCACGGGAACAGCAGTAAAAAACGATTACCGCTCCTTTTTGCGTACAAGGAAATGCAATTACACAACTGAAGCACGAAGAAAGGTGGTTTGTCAGCCGATGCGTACGCCATGCTGCACCCGTGCCCACTGGAGCAGCTCCGATGCTGC
>JAJIZL010086187.1:0-29331 GCA_023969395.1 Amblyomma maculatum | reverse complement strand
AGACTTAAATCCTTACCAAACAATGCTCACTAAAGGCTCCTCTGGCAGATCGATGATGCACTATGTACGCACCAAAATAAAACACGACAGTAAGCTTAGATTACATGAAGCGACACCAACGCCGGTGTTTGAGGACACGAAAGGGCTCACTCGACCACAAGAAATATTTCTCAACAAACTAATAACAAACGCTGCTTACACACCGCACATACTTGACAAGTGGTTTCTCCGAAGACACGAAACACTCAAACACAACATCTGCACGCACTGTCAGGAACAGTGTACAGCAGACCTAGAACATCTTATATGGCAATGTCCATCGTTTTCACAAGGAAGAAACAAAATTACGCATATTCCACACGACGACATGCCCACATTAGCAGGTCAGGTTATATCAAGCGCCGAAATACAACACTCCATTGCTACATACGGCAGTGAGAGCGGCCTGCTTCGAGTAGTGTGAGAGAGGTCGACTTAGAGCGCGAAGATCGGCCGCATGGCAAGCAACAAGCAACAGCTTGAAGAACCGTTAAGACGAAGAAGTTACACTCCCATCCCTCCTAACTCCCCAAGAACCCAAACAGCGGCCGAGAGCCATCCCTTCCTTTCAATAAAGGCTTCATTCATTCATTCATTCCTTCATGGTCACATTATGCGCCCTCAGCTATTAGAGTACATCCTACTGCGTGTTCCGCGAAAGAGCATGAAAAATTCAGACGTTTTCAAGTTTCTCCGTCTCTTCATTCCCATTCCCCTCTGGACAGAATGCAGTGGTTATTTAACTCTTTTTCTCCTCACCTTGTCATCTTTATTGGATGTTCGTAGCGTTGTATTCTAAACAGTACTTCGCATATAACTAGGCAGCAGCGACAGCAGGCCGACTGTTTCGCTGATTTCTTCCACCTTTTGCACTGCAGAAAAATACAGCCGTACTTACCACCCCTATCACCGGACAATCGACGGCCACCGGAGGGATATCTGGCGCATCTGACATCACCACTGACGTCACCAATCGGGCTATAAAAAAAGACTGCTCACCCCTGGATCTGGCACTAGGCAGCAGCGACAGCAGGCCGACTGTTTCGCTGATTTCTTCCACCTTTTGCACTGCAGGTTGGTGTATCGATTTGACTTTGTCTAACGGAAGAGCTGTATAGATATTGCTGTTGCTGCTGCCGCAGTTTTTGTTTGTGTGTAGAAAGCGTATCCTGTAGTGATGCCTAATAACTCTGACAGGGATGCCAGAGGCGAACTACGCGAGCTTCGTGCGGAAATGAAAAGTCTAAAAGATTCCATCACGTTCATCAACGCAGAATTTGAGGACATGAAAAATAAATTAGCAGAAAAGGAAGAAGAAAACAAGGATCTGAAGAAAGAGAACGAAAGTTTGCGGAAAAGGGTGAAGGCTAACGAACATGCCATTGAGCAGCTTCAGCGCAGAATGGTTCAAGCAGAACAGTACTCTAGAAGATCTAACGTCGAAATAAAAGGGTTGGTGCAGAAAGAAGATGAAAATGTTATGGAACTGGTGGGAAAGACGGGCAATGCTGTAGGCGAACCTATCACTGCTGATGACATAGCAGTTTGTCATCGCGTGCCAACTCGTGAGGAAGGCAAAGCCAACATTATTGTGCAATTCGAAAGCCGCGAGAAAAGAGATGCTCTTCTGGAAAAGGCTCGAAACAAACACATAACGAATGAACAAGTCGGCTTCCCAGATAAAGAAAGTGTGTTTGTAAATGAACATCTCTGCCCAACACTGAAGCGACTTCTTTCCCTGGCAATAAAAAGGAAACGCGAGTTTGATTGGAAGTTTGTATGGGCCAGGAATGGAAAAGTTCTTGCGCGAAAAGCCGAGGGAAGCAACGTGGTGCGAATTGAGCACGAAAATGACTTGTCAAAGATTGACTGATCTGATGCGTAGTTAGTTCCTTGCTTTCATCCTCATTATGTTTTATCGAGAGTTCTGCTCACCTTCTGATATCACACTGCAGGCACCAACCCAGGCAGTAACGTCAGCTGTACATATCAACGCGCGTTCACTGACATCAAAATAAGAACAATTTACTACGTTTCTTGACGAATTTCGGTTCAGGAATCATGTCGTCATGATAACGGAAACATGGTATCATGAAAAAAGCCTGATGGTAACATTAGCAGGTTATAAACACTATTGCCAAAACCGAACTGAGGCATGTGGTGGCGGCGTCGCCATGCTTATCAGAGATGATGTGTGCTGCGAGGTGATGCACCATTTCACGCATAGTAATGCTGACCTGGAGGCGTTGTGTGTTCCTAGCGGGAAATATATATTCGCAGTGGTATATCGCCCTCCTTCTGGAAACAAAAATCATTTTTTTACCTTCATCGAAGAACTGTTGGAGCATGCTTCCTTTCATGAATACCGTCTGCTATTAGGAGGTGACTTTAATATTAACTTAGCTGGAAATGACTGTCATTCTCTTGATTTCAGTAACAAACTGTTGGCGTCTGGCTTTCATTCTGTCATCAACACACCAACGCGAGTAACCGAGACAGGCGAATCCGTCCTTGACCTTTTCATTGTCAACCAAGACACCGTCGTACACTCCGCTGGCACCATATGCTATGACTTAAGTGACCACTGTCCAATATTTATTGTGTATTCCAGCTTTAGGTCACAAAAACAAAAAACGAGCAAGGACGAACCCATGTATAGGAGCATATCGAAAAGTAATCTGGAATCTTTCCGGGAACGCCTACTATACAACGACTGGTCTCCTATTTACAATGAGAATAATGCCCCTGAAGCTTACAACAAATTCCTAGTCTTGTTCTGTGACCATTACAATAAGTGTTTTCCATATAGGAAAGCAAAACTAAAGAATAAAATAAGAAAGCCGTGGATAACACCTGATCATTTGAAGATGATTAAGGAGAAACAAAAACTGTTCCAAGACTTCTTGCGTACCAGAGAAACTACAGCACTAACAAACTTGAAGAAGTATCGAAATAAATTGACTGCAGAGTTAAGAAAAGCAAAGTTTGCTTACTATAATAACATCCTATCTGATGCGTCAAGAAATGGTCCTCAGAAAGTGTGGAAGGTCATTAACGAAATTCTTCAAAGACAACATCGCAAGTGCAGCCCTCTTGAAATGTCAAAAGATGGCAAATGTATTTCGGGTGTTGATTTAGCCGAACATTTCAATGCCCATTTTGTAAACATGATGAGACCAACCTGCGACGAAACAGGGTCAACGACTAGGTTCAAACTAAATCCGACCGTATTCCTCGAGCCAACGAACGAAACGGAAATTTGTAGCACGTTCCTTAACCTCAAAAATACCAGCTCAACTGATGTCGACGATATTCAGATCAAGCCTGTCAAGTTCGTAATTGACGTTATCTCGCCTCACCTAGTATATATATTCAACCTGGTCCTCACAACTGGCTGCTTCCCATGTCGCATGAAAGGAGCAAAAGTATCGGTCATCTTTAAAGGCGTCAAAGAAAATGACGTTACGAACTACAGGCCGGTGTCTATACTGCCAGTATTTTCAAAGGGCTTAGAAAAATTCTTGTTGGTACGCATAGAAAAATTCTTCACTAAACATAATATACTACGAGAGCATCAGCATGGTTTCCGTCGAGGAAAATCGACTGAAACAGCACTGTTAACGATGAAAGAACTTATCATCAAAAACATTGAATGCAAAATGCTTACTTTGGGTATTTTTGTGGATTTTAGCAAAGCCTTTGATTTCCTGAACCACAAGCTTTTGTTGCAAAACCTGAGTGCTTACGGTATCCGCGGTGCATCGCATGTGTTGTTTGAATCATACTTGAGTGATCGGAAACAGTGTGTCAGTATTGGGAACCACTCCTCATCTTTTAAGAGTATTTCTTCTGGCGTGCCACAAGGCAGTCTACTGGGGCCACTGCTTTTCAATGTATATGTAAACGATATTGTTCAACCGTATTCTGATGCCTGTTATGTTCTTTATGCCGATGATACCAGCATGTTTGTTTCTGGTCATGATATACACGAAGTAGTTGCAAAAGCGGAAACTGAGATGTCTAAGATAATCAATTGGTCCAACGCCAATGGTCTTAAGATCAACGCAAATAAATCTAAAGCCATAATTTTTAAACCAAGAAACAAACAGGCTGCAATAGATCGTCCTTTAACGCACGGTACAGCTACTATTGAAGTTGTTAACCAACATAGGATTTTAGGAGTGACATTTTCAGCTGACCTGACATGGTCGCACCACATTGATTGTTTGAACAAGTCACTGTCATCAGCTGTGGGAGCACTTGCCAGATGTCGTTATTATCTGCCTGAAAAAATAAAAGTTCAAATTTACCACGCATTATTCACATCACATTTAAACTATTGTTCGCTTGTTTGGGGAACAACAACGATCGGCAACATTAACGCAATTTTTCTTTTACAGAAAAAAGCTCTTCGTAATATTGCTAATGTATCGTATTACCATCCGACAGAAGCACTGTTTCTCAAGTATCATATAATAAAAGCACAATATTACCTACAATATCGCTTAATATATACTTTCTTTTTTGCAAGCAATGATCTTCAAACGTTTTTAAAGAGCTCCGCAAGTTTAAGCAAACAAAAAAGCGACGACCGCACCCGCAGCTGTGACAAGTGGTTTGTTCCGCATCGGCGTACTGAATATCTCTGTCAATCCTTACAATACCAACTTCCGCTTCTTCTCAATGACTATGGAAAGAGGGCAATATATTTCGAGACTTTCAATAAAAAAAGATTGCGACATTATTTTGTAACCAAATGAACTACTTATGTTTCAATAACCATGCTCACTTTGTGATTAGAGTTGTACTGACGTGTTAGAATTCTGTAGGGCTCTATAAGTTTCATTGTGAATTGAGGCCTAACGCAAATTTCTTATACTTTCCATGAATAACTACTGTTTTGTTAACTACTGTACTTTGAATTTCTGTTAGAGTTTGTTTGAACGGATGTTAAATTGATGTGAGTCTACACTGTAATTTACTGTGGGACAACTGCTGCCGTGTATGGGCCCTCAGGCACTCTTCAAGCTGTTCTAGAACAGCTTTTTTCGCCTGAGGGCCTTCAACCTTGAGTTGAAAATAAATTGAATTGAATTGAATTGAATGATTTTGCACTGAGCGAGGACGGCTTGAACGACGTCAGGTAAGAAAATGCGGCCTCTGTCGCTGAGCAATTCACGAAAAGCACCATGAGGGAGAATGAAGTTCTTCAATAAGAAACAGGCCACATCGCAGGCTGATGCAGCTGGGAGCGCGGCGGTTTCGGCATATCGCGTCAGGTGGTCAACGGCGACAATGACCCAGCGATTGCCATTACTCCGACGACCTCCGGCGCTGCATGGTTATACACAAAAACAATATACACACAGGAGAATTAAACCAAGACGTTAACACAGCGCATCATCTGTGTTAACGTCTTGGTTTAATTCTCTTGTGTGTGTATTGTTTTTGGGTATAATCATGCAGCGCCAGAGGTCGTCGGAGTCGTATAGCCAACTAGCTCGATCGCAAGTACTACTGAGATTGCCATCAGCTGTGTAAGAAAGAGGGCCATAGAGGTCAATTCCAATTAGGTCGAAGGGTCTAAGCGGGCATGTGAGAGGCTGTAACTCACCAGCCGAACGGTGAGAGGCAGGTTTGCGGCGTTGGCATGTAAGGCACGATCGAACGTAACTAAGAACCGAGTTGTACATACCACGTCAATAGGAGTGAAGGCGGATTACCGCGTCCATCTTGAAACCTCCGGCATGACCGCACTGCGGATCGGCGTAATAAGCTGTACATATTTGAGTCCGTAGATGGTGCGGAATGACAAGGAGCCATTTCTGCCCACGCTAGTTGTAGTTCCGCCAGTAAAAGAGGTTATCCCAAATCCCATAGTGGAAAGCTTGACGGCGAAGGGCGCGTGAACTGGTAATCGCTGAATGGTTGAAAAGGTAGTCAGTAAGAGATGTGATTCATTGATCCTTTCTTTGTTCGGCGGGCATGCCACTGACGTTGATCGAAGACTCCACGGAGTCCGAGACGGAGAGGCTGGCAAGGTCGGCTGGAAGCGGCGAATGAGACAAAGCGCCAGCGTCTTTATGTTTGCGACCAGATCGGTAAATAACACGGATATCGTATTCTCGCAGACGAAGGGCCCACCGTGCCAAGCGGCCGGAGGAGTCCTTCAGTGATTAAAGCCAGCATTAGGCACAATGGTCCGTGACTATACATCAAAGGAATGGCCGTAAAGGTAAGGGCGAAACTTTGTGAGTGCCCAGACAACAGCCAAGCACTCCTTTTCCGTTATAGAGTAGTTCGCTTCACCTTTCGTGAGAGTTCGGCTGGCGTAAGCGACTATGTATTCACCGTAGCCAGAGGGGCGCTGAGCAAGCACAGAGCCGAGGCCGACACCACAGGCGTCGGCGCGCACTTCGATGAGCGCCAGAGGGTCAAAATGTCGCATGATGGGCGGGGCTGTAAGGAAGCGGCGCAAGGAGTTGTGGGTGTCGTCGCATGCTGGTGACCACCGCGAAATATCTGAGTTATTGCCGAGGAGCTCAGTCAACGGGGCGACAGTGGAAGCACAGTTCCGTATAAAACGCCGAAAGTATGGGGACAGGCCCAAAAAAACTCCTTAATTGCTTGATGGTCGTAAGCTTCAGAAAATCAGTCACAGCTCGAAGTTTGCGGGATCAGGACGTATACCATCCTTGCACACAACGTGGCCTTAAATCGTCAGCTTACGAGCAGGGGAACACATCTCCAAGTTGAGCTGTAGACCGGCATTCGCAAGACATGCCAAGACCTGCTTCAGGCGAGAGAGGTGGGTCGCAAAGTCCGAAGAGAAAACCACGATGTCGTAAAGGTAACAAAGGCACGTATTCCACTTCAGGCCACGCAGAATCGTATCCATCATGCGCTCGAATGTAGCAGGGGAATTACAGAGACAGCAAGGCATGACGGTAAATTGAAAGATTTCATGGGGGGTGACAAATGTTGTTTTAGGGCGACCTTCCACAGCCATGGGCACCTGCCAGTAACAGGTTCGTAAGTAGAGCAAAGAAAAGAGTTCAGCATCTTGTACAAGTCCAATGCATCGTCTATACGCGGAAGAGAGTTGACGCCTTTCCTCGTGATTTTGTTTAGGTGACAGTAGTCAACGCAGAAGCTAAGTGAACTGTTTTCTTCCTCACCAGCACAGCAGGGGAAGACAAGGGACTGTTAGAAGGCTCAATCACTCCATTCTGAAGCATAGTGTGAACTTGGGCTAGAATAACTCGGCGCTCGGTGTCAGACACTCGATAGGGGCGCATGGGAACAGCAGGGCAGCGTGGGAACCGGTGTCACTGTGGTGGGCAACAATATATGTGCGGCTCAAAGCAGGCTGGTGAGAATCGAATGAAGAACGGAACCGATCAAGCGATGTGAGAAGGTGTTGAGGCCCAGAAAGATTGGCGTCAATGGAGCGGAGGAAAACGTCGGCAGAAGACTGGTCCAGTGCAAGATAGGCGGTGTGACTGCAGTCAAGTCACCGTGTGTTGCGTAACCGGTGAGAATAGAATCAATGAGCTGGATGGTGCCGAGGCATTCACCGCGACGCAGGAATTCGGGAAATGAGAACGGATTAGGAATCCAGAGAGCGGTGAGGCGTGCTGATATAGGCGACTGTAGTCAACGCAGAGCCGTTTCCCTCCTCACCAGGACAACAGGGGAGGACGAGGGACTGTTAGAAGGCTCAGTCACTCCATTCTGAGCATAGTGCGAACTTGGGCTTGAATAACTCGGCGCTCGGTTGCAGACACTCGATAGGGGCGCTGACGAACCGGTGTCAATGTGGTGAGCAACAGTTGATGTGCGGCTCAAAGCAGGCTGGTGAGAGTCGAATGAAGAACGGAACTAATGAAGCAGTACACAAAGTTCAAACTGTTGTGACCCAGGAAGATTGGCGTCGATGGAGCGGAGGAAAACTTCGGCAGAAGACTGGTCCAGTGCAAGATAGGCGGTGTGACTGCAGTCAAGTCACCGTGTGTTGCGTCACCAGTGAGAATAGAATCAATGAGCTGGATGGTACCGAGGGATTCACCGCGACACAGGGATACGGGAAATGAGAACGGATTAGAAATCCAGAGCGCGGTGAGGCCAGCTGATATAGAAAGCACCCCGTGAGGCAGAGCAAGATTTGTGCGGTTTAGAAAGATAGGCGATACGATAATAAGTACATCGGTACGTACTGCGGGAAAAAGCACAAGCGATGGGCACAAGAACGAAAGAGCACGCAGGGAGATCTTCGGCAACAATGACTTTGGGAAAAGGAACGCCCGGCGACGGTTCTTCTAGCAGAAAAACTTCAGTTCGGCACGAGCACAGTTGATCATCGCATTATGACGCGACAGAAAATCCCAACTCAAGATGAGGTCATGAGAGCATGAAGGCGAAACGATGAACTCTATTGCGTACATAACTTCTTGAATAATGTCTCGAGCTGTGCACACTTCCATAGGCTCTACAGGCTGGGCACGTGCCGTGCATAGCGAGAATCTTGAAATTGGTGTCGTCACTTTACGTGCCGACGTGTTTCTGCCTTGGCAGAAACAGGAGCGCCGATGTCGACCAGAGCCAGTACTACAACCCCCTATATAGAAACTTCAAGCAGATTTGCCGGAGATACGTGAGGCCTTTTACAGTTCGCATCGTTGCGCAGTTCTCGCCTCAGGAACTGCGGCATTCAGTATTGCTCTTCATCCAGATTGGGACGCGGTCGCAGAGGAGATAGGGAACGGCGACACGGCAAGGTTGAGCGGCGAGGAGAATAGGTGGCACGTTCATTTGCGACGGAACTTGCAGATGGATCGGCGGCTGCGTGCTGATTTCGTGGCGGCTGCCAGGAAGCTGACATTCGGTACAGCAGAAGATCATCGGGAGCGCGGTTTCGGCAGTACCTGGCAATATGGCCAGGAACTCAAAAGGAATAACAGATAGGACAATTATCACTTGTTAACCAAGGATTGCGGGGCTGCGTTAGAGGTGCAAGCAATAGCTGTGGAGCATGAAGCAATTCCTAAGCACGCCCAGGAGGCGTATCGTACACCGAAGGGTAGCTAGGTGGCCTTGGTCGGGCAGCGACGGCAGCGTGCGTCAATGGTGCGACAGGAGCGGCGGCGCTTGCCATTGGTGAAGTGACAGGTACGTTGGCGTATGCGAGGTGCTCAACGGCTGGTGCAGTCTGTGGCGTGGACGCTTGCGGTGAGACAGAGGGAAGGGCCACCACCACGCGGTCGGCGATGACCTGTCGAAGGGGCGCCAAAATGCGGGACAGCTCGCAGTTTGTGGGCAGCAGTGATATTTGGAGAGCAACTTCCTCCCGGATGAAGGCTTTTAGGTGTTGCAGCACGGAAGAGGTCTCAGATGTAGAGGAGAGGCCAGAAAGAACTTCCGCAGGCGCGGAAGGCTGTCGAGGGAGGAGGCGCAGCTTGCGCAACTCACCATAGCTGTGGCGAAGGCTGACAACTTGGGCAACATTAGTCAAATCCAGGGACGTTAACATTTGAAAGGCGTCATATTCGATGCTATTCAGGATGTGCTTGATCTTTTGTGCCTCCGACACCTGGGCGTTCGCGCGACAGCACAGGAGGAGCACATCCTCAATATAACTAGTAATTGTCTCGATGAGTCGCTGTGATCGATTGTACAGGCGTTGTTCGGTGCAGAGCTTGCATACAGCAGGAGAACCAAACACGGTGGTAAGGTTCGCCTTTAACGAGTCCCAATTCATGATATCGGCTTCATGGTTACAATACCACAGGTTGGTAACTCTGGTCAAATTAAAGATGACGTTCGTGACATTTGTGGTGTCGTCCCACGTATTATGTGAACTCACCCGCTCGTGTGAAGCAAGCCAGTCCTCACAGTCGGTGTCGTCAGTCCCACGGAAGAGCGCAGGGTCTCGCTGGCGTAGGGAGCCAGAGCAAACAACCGGTGGTGTCATCGTGCTGGTTTGTGGGTGTTCGTCTTCGGACATGCGAATTGCCGGTAGCGTGCGGGTGCGAAGCTCCTGCGTCAGGCAAGGGTATCAACCCGCACCTCCACCAAATGCAGAAGAAGGTTTAATTTACACGTCGAGGACGGCGAGGAAGCCGGGCGATTCAGACCAGCACGATGATCTGCGCGATAACAATTCTGCCTACTCCTTCCGCAGCGTCCAGCGAAGGGGTCCGTCTTCTTCTTCACAAAACATATTGCCGCGAAACCTTCAAAACAGTATTTGTTGTTTTTTAACAGCCGCCGGCATACAGGCTTATCACTCTGATTCTGGACCGCGTATCAGTTCCGTAATCTTTGTTTGTTAATGCTCGACGCCGCGAGTCACACCTTTATCAGTTTTGTTGTAGCACAAGATGCACCGAGATCTGTCTCGAAGGTTCCGGCGACTCGGGTGTCTTTCCACAATGTTCCAGCCCGTGCTGGTAGCTGCTTGCGACGTTATCTAGATTGTTCTGTGCAGCCTTTAAATTGAGCGTTGCCGAGTGTGACGGGCATTCTTTGTTCGACGATCGACGAGCACATTTGTTTCTATCGCCGCTGCCGAGTTGCTTAGTTCTTTTGCGGGCGCAAGTCAGCCCAAATAAACAGTTTCTTTAGTGCAATCATCGACCCTTCAATTGTGTCGTCGACCTCGTCACCACTACGTGACATTTGGTGGAGGTGCTGCCTTTGATCCTTCAAAGGAAGACCCAAGCCGTGTTCCTGTCGCCCTGGAAGACCAGCCTACAGGTCACCGAGCCATCCGCCGACTTCAAGGCCTACAATCCGAAGACGGTCTGCTGCCTGACCCCATTCGATCGCGGAAGGCATCGACGCTGACAATGGCCCAGCCTACAGCACCGGAAAGAGCTCAGGCCCTCCTTCAGTCAAGACTGCAACTTCCTAACGAGTCTGTCCTGGCGTACGTTGAGGAGATGAAGCGCCTCTTTCGCCGCGCCGACCCTAACATGACTGAAGGTGAGAGAGTCAAACTTTCAATGCGAAGCGTCAAAGAATCGCTTTTTGGAAATCTTGTAAGAAATCCGCCAAAAACAGTGGCGGAATTTGAAACGGAAGCGTCTGCCATCGAGAAGACGTTGTACACCCGGATGCGCCCCTACAAGCGGCCACTTCAGCCAGACTACTCAAGCCACTACCCCAGCGCATCTGCAAGTGGAGAGAACCTTTGTGACCTCATCCGGGAGATCGTGCGAGAAGAGCTCCGCCGAATGCAGCCATCATCGCAACAACCCCAGGTGGCGACGCTCGCAGACGTCGTCCGTGAAGAAGTCCAGCAGGCGCTGGGCGTTTCTGAAGCGACGGCTGCGACTGTTCCAGCACAAGAGGCAACAGCGATGAACTACGCTTGTGCATTACGCCGACCTCCGCCCCGACGTGATGACTTTCCGAGCCCTCGCCGCTACCGGCCTGTTCCTGAAAACCGCCCCTTGGCCCCCGCCCGCCAAGCCTACCAACGACCAACAAGCCCCAGGAAGTGCGACGCATGGAGGACAGCGAACAACCGGCCATTATGCTTCCACTGCGGTGAGGCCGGCCACATTCTGCGGCACTGCCCGTACCGACGAATCGGTCTCCGCGGATTTGCAGTCGACGCTCCACGACCACGCACAGGTGAACGACCGCAAGAAATCGACAACTATCTGCGTAGCGGTGAGATTACGCCACCAAGCCGTCGGTTCAGATCTCCATCGCCGTACAGGGCCCGCTTTGCGTCGCCAGGCCGTAACTCTGATGAGAGTATGCGCGGAAGGTCCCCAAGCCCGCGCAGGGGAAACTAAAGGCAGCAACCTTTGGAGGTGAGGTTGCTCAAGGGCGAAAAGACGAAGATCCTCCGCCGCCGACGACCACTAACGACGACACCGCTATTTCATTGCCGCTCCACACGACGTCATCGACGACAACACGACCAAAGTGCAAGCAGACACCGCCGCCCAGCGAAGTAACAACGGTATGCCCCGGCCATAACCTGAAGAAACGACGGAGCCGATATCGGACACTAGGGCCCACGTGCAATGCGAGGACGCGAACAAGTGACCTTGAAGTTGATGTCGACGGTCGCAGAGTCACTGCCCTAGTAGACACCGGAGCTGACTATTCAGTCATTAGTGGACCGTTAGCCTCTCAGCTAAGAAAAGTTACCACCGCTTGAGATGGCCCGCTGATTCGCACAGCAGGTGGCAACCTGATTACTCCATCGGGACGATGCACTGCAAGAATAACCGTAAATGGGCGTACTTGCCCCACCAGCTTTGTGGTCTTGCAACAGTGCTCCCGCGACGTGGTTTTAGGCATGGACTTCCTAAATGAACATAGGGCTATCATTGACCTGCGATCCAAGCTCATCAAGCTCTCTGCAGACAAAGCCATTCCTGCTACGACGACGTCGATGCAAAACATCCCTCTAAACGTCCTTGACGAAGAATTGAACATCCCGCCCCGATCAAGTATCGCAGTCTGCGTAGGTAGCGCCAACATCGAAACCGCTGAAGGCATCGTCGAAGGAAATATCCAATTGCTCTTAGAACGAGGTGTCGGCATCGCAAGAGGCATCACGAAATTCCGGAGACGTCAAGCTCAGGTACTGGTAACAAACTTCACCGAAGAATACCGGCATCTCAACAAGGGCACGACGATCGCCTTTCTCGACGAATTAACGGACGTCAAAGATGTATTCACCCTCCACGGCCAAACGCTGGAAGACGCACCGGACCTATTCCGTCAGCCCACATTTAACATCAACCCGGCATTGACCCACAACAGGAAAGACCAGATTCTCAGTCTGTTTCGAAGCTACGGGGAGGGCTTCTCATCGTCATTGAAGGTACGACAAACACCACTGGCCAAGCATCGCATAATAATGGACGAACACGTCCGACCTCTGCGCCAAAGCCCTTATCGTGTGTCGCCGCGAGAACGCCAGGCCATTCGCGATCAAGTTGAGGAAATGCTCCGTGATGACGTAATCCAGCCATCGAACAGCCCCTGGGCAGCACCAGTCGTTTTGGTCAAGAAGAAAGACAGCACACTTCGCTTCTGCGTTGATTACCGCCGCTTGAATAGCATAACGAAGAAGGATGTCTACCCGCTTCCCCGCATCGACGACACTCTCGCCCGGCTCTGCAATGCAAGGTACTTCTCGTCGATGGACCTGAAGAGCGGATATTGGCAAATTGAGGTCGACGAAAGAGATCGCGAGAAGACTGCATTCAATACACCGGACGGCCTTTATGAATTTAAGGTGATGCCATTTGGCCTATGCTCCGCACCAGCCACGTTTCAACGAGTAATGGACACAGTCCTGGCAGGCTTGAAGTGGCAAATTTGTTTGGTATATTTGGACGACGTTGTTGTCTTCTCGTCAAACTTTGAAGACCACCTAAAACGACTACAGACAGTGCTGGAAGCCATCAAGTCATCGGGGCTAACGCTAAAAGCAGAGAAATGTCACTTCGCCTACGAAGAACTCCGATTCCTAGGTCACATCGTTAGCAAGGACGGTATTCGCCCAGACACGGAGAAAACAGCTGCAATCGCACAATTCCCACCGCCTGCCGACAAGAAAGCTGTGCGCCGATTCCTTTGGCTGTGCGCTTATTATCGACGATTTGTCAGAAACTTTTCGCGGATCGCCGAACCGTTGACGCAGCTTACAAAGGCTGACGTACCTTTTAAATGGGAAGCGCCGCAAGGAGAAGCCTTCGACGAACTTAAGCGCCGCCTGAAAGGCCCTCCTGTACTTGGCCACTTTGATGAAAACGCCGAGACCGAAATTCACACCGACGCGAACAGTGTAGGCCTAGGAGCCATTCTCGTCCAGAAGACTGCCAGACAGGAAAAAGTAATCGCCTACGCTAGCAGGTCTCTCACAAAAGCCGAAGTCAATTACTCGACGACCGAGAAGGAATGCCTTGCGATCATCTGGGCTACTTCTAAGTTTCGTCCATACCTATACGGCCGACCATTCAAGGTGGTTAGCGACCATCACGCGCTCTGCTGGCTGGCTAATTTGAAAGATCCTTCCGGCCGCCTTGCCAGATGGAGCCTACGACTTCAAGAATTTGACATGACTGTAGTCTATAAGTCGGGCCGGAAGCATTCCGACGCAGACTGCTTATCCCGCGCTCCCGTCGATTCTACCCCGAAGGACGATGACGATGACGCCTTTTTGGGACCGGTAAGCGCCAGCAGTTTCGCAGAACAACAGCGATCAGACCCTGAGCTGAAAGCGCTAGCCGATTACTTGGAAGGAAAGACAGCTTCCCCTCCTGGTGTGTTCAGGCGACATTTATCATCCTTCACGTTAAACAATGGCCTTCTCGTGAAGAAGATCTTCGCATCCAACAAGACCGCGCAGCTTCTCGTAGTGCCTAAAACCCTTCGGCAAGAAATTCTGCAGGCGTTGCACGATGAGCCCACAGCAGGCCACCTCGGATTTGCGCGCACGTTGCGTCGAATCCAGGAGAAGTATTACTAGCCGCGACTGCCTGCCGAAGTTGCCCACTACGTGAAGACGTGTCGTGAGTGCCAACGACGCAAGACGCCGCCGATCAAACCAGCAGGACTACTAAACCCGATTCCGCCCCCAATCCTACCCTTTCAACAAATTGGGATGGATCTCCTCGGCCCCTTTCCATCTTCGTCTATGGGTAACAAGTGGATCATCGTGGCCACTGACTACCTTACCCGTTACGCCGAAGCAAGAGCACTACCAAAAGGTACCGCGGCAGAAGTCGCCAAATTTTTTGTCGAACAAATTCTCTTGCGACACGGCGCCCCAGAAGTGCTCATCACGGACAGGGGATTAGCGTTTACGGCAGAGTTGACGCAAGCCATCCTGGAATACAGTCACACAAGCCATCGACGAACAACTGCGTACCATCCCCAGACCAATGGCCTTACGGAGCGCCTGAACAAAACGATCGCTGACATGATCGCTATGTACGTCGACGCTGAACACAAGACCTGGGACGCCATCTTGCCGTACGTGATCTTCGCGTATAACACGGCAGTCCAGGAGACGACCAGAGCGACTCCGTTCAAGCTTGTGTACAGTCGAGCGCGATTTGAAGGTTATCGCGCGAGCGTCGACCGAGAACTTGAACAGCGCCATGGCCCAGAATTCTTTGCCAAGGCGAGAGAGGTATCAGGCCAGGTTCCCTCACTCTTTTTGCTGTTCCTTAAGCAGCCGCCACTCCCTGCTGGGCTATCAGTTTTTTTGTTTTGTTTTTTGTCCTGAAAACAGGCAGTGATCGTAGTTCGCACGACGTATTTTTCGTTATGATCTGAAATTCGACCCTTTATCGCAACAAATGGAAAGCTTAGAATGGAGAGAAAGGGTGATGAATTTGTCGCGGGAGTGATGGTTGTTCTATGGAACAGCGAATGAGGGAGAGAAGAGTGCGAAATCATGATTTCTCCGGTTCCGAAACCGGCCGGCAGGTACCTGGAGTGCTAGGCTAGTCGACGCTCGCGCTATAACATTCAAATCGCACTCGACTGTACGGTAGGGAGCCCACGACGACGCTCGACGCAATGCTACCGCACGTAACCAACGAGGAGAACCTCGACGTCGCCGCCTACCTGCAGCGTGCAGAGGAAGCCCGACGATTTGCACGACTGCGTATTAAAGACCAACAGCGCACCGACAGCCGACGATACAGCTTACGACGACACCACGCAGAGTACAATCCAGGAGACCAAGTGTGGGTTTGGACACCTGTTCGCCGTCGCGGATTAAGTGAAAAGTTGTTGCGTCGACACTTTGGGCCGTACAAATCCATTCGCCGCGTCGGCCCACTGGACTATGAAGTCATTCCCGACGGAATGTCAGCATCACAACGGCGACGCGCACGCCCAGAAATTGTACATGTTGTACGACTGAAGTCATATTACGCGCGTTAAAGAATGTGTGGTGTTTAAAATTTGCAGTGCTTATGTTTAAGTTGCTTTGTTTTGGAACATCGAGGCGATGTTTTTTTTAAGGGGGGAGTAATGCCGCGAAACCTTCAAAACAGTATGTTGTTTTTTAACAGCCGCCGGCATACAGGCTTATCACTCTGATTCTGAACCGCGTATCAGTTCCGTAATCTTTGTTTGTTAATGCTCGACGCCGCGAGTCACACCTTTATCAGTTTTGTTGTAGCACAAGATGCACCGAGATCTGTCTCGAAGGTTCCGGCCACTGGGGTGTCTTTCCACAATGTTCCAGCCCGTGCTGGTGTTATCTAGATTGTTCTGTGCAGCCTTTAAATTGAGAGTTTCCGAGTGTGACGGGTATTCTTTGTTCGACGATCGACGAGCACGTTTGTTTCTATCGCCGCTACCGAGTTGCTTAGTTCTTTTGCGGGTGCATGTCAGCCCAAATAAACAGGTGCAATCATCGACCCTTCAATTGTGTCGTCGACCTCGTCACCACTACGTGACAATATAGCGGTGTTAAGATATTGGGACCATTCAGGAAACAATGGTAGCGGCTGTAGAAATGCGTTCTGCTTGGTCGCACGCGAGTGACTACTGTTTAGCTTGTCTATGGTATTGCAAGGACTGGACCTGAAAAATGGATATTTGTAAGAGTCAGTATAGAGGCAGACTTTAAGGGAGACATTGAGTCGCCTGGCCAATGTTTCCAGTAGTCATTCACTCCGATGTCGGTTAATAGATTGAGGTTCCTCTTGAAGCCTTGCTTGAGCCTCTTTTGGCGACTTGTTTTTCTTTGAGTTAAGCATATTGACCATCTGGGCTGCCCTAAAGCATTGCCGATTCGATCACGATTATCCCCTTTATTAAACAAGGTATGTCTATATTTAGACAGGTTACGCACTGGGCTTTAATAGTGGCAATCGTCTATTCACATATGTTTTGAAAAAGCAGGTGTGCTGTTAAATATTGCAAAATTGATCTCATGAGCTTGGTTCGGTCCATTTGAAATTGGTCGGGACGTTCAATCAATGAGGCTCAGAATCAGAAAGAATTATACTTGAAAATCTTTCGTTTACCTTACAATACAGCGCGGGCCTAGTTTGGGTTTCTTATAGTATAGAAATCGCCAATTTATTTTGTAATGCTTTGTAGGTTTGCTGATGCATTAAATTATAATAGCTTCAAGAGAGAATAAACAAAAGTATTTTGATTTAGAAAATACTTTCTGCTGTGAAGTTGCCGAAACATTTTATTCTTGCAGACAGGTGACGCATCGCCTTGACGCACCATTTGTTTCTTGATTATTTCATACATGTATGAAACAAGAACAATACCCCCTGCGGGCAATATTATCGTCTATACTTCCTTTTCTCCTTGTGTTTCATAGTCATTGCGGAAGTTTTATTTAATACCGCGCCTATTATTATGTTAAAATAAATTTGAAATCGGCAAATACAACATGAAACTGGTCTGTTTCGCTAGAATGACAAACATCTGTACGAAAAAGCACCTCGTAATGAGGCCATACTGCTGTTACTAAAGGTCATAATTTTCAATGGCGATATTTCATTATTAAACTAATTTTATTGCGAAAGCAATACTTCTCGCACTTTCAAGCCTTCGCGTGACCCGGCCGCAGGTACGTTTTACCCACGTGACGCTGTGACGTCACACCCCACGTGACACACGGGCTGGCAGGAGCTGCCAACCTGGGTCTCTCGTTTCACATGGGATGGTTGTGTCAATCAGCCTGCTAGGACCCTGGCATTCACGTTACCCCTATAGGCCAATAAGGCAAGTTCATATGGGTTGGCTAATGCGGGGTTTTATATGTGGGCTGAGGAAGAAGAAAAAGAGAAGAAGAACGCTCGGTCACTCGCCGCTAATGCTTTCGCTCAATATTTGGTTCAGCAGCGTTGAACCCATGTAATTTTTCATCTGTCTAAGCACGGCCGTACTGTTTTTATTGCAGTTGTGCGCCGCACACAACATCAACAAGGACATACCATTTGGCATCGCCGCCTACGACATTGATGCAGATGTCGACGAGACGGGCTCGTTGTCATGTCAACTAGTGGAATACAGAGCAAACTACAGCCGAGTGAGATTGCTTCGAAGAATTCTGAACTTTTTCCAAGCTTACTTTCTCAACCAGAGCAGTCTGGCGGATTGTGGCAGCGTCACATAGCTAGGAAGGCCGGCACCTGTTCAAGGTACACCATGCGACAAAAACAAACTGCACGTGACCAATCCTCGAAGCATCCAATTCAATATCGTACCTAAGACTGCCCCGTGTTTGCTCCTGTGAAAGTCATCCAAAATAGTAGTACCGGAACTACCTCAGGGAATGCTCGGCTCCCTCTTGAAAAACAGCAAATAGTTTCTAGCAACAGAATTTACACTGAGCCCCCTTTAAGCGATAACTAGTATTTTTATTATTACACACACTAACCAAGAATCACACAGCGTGATTTGTCGCCTTTCTTTTGCTGAAGGTTGCTTGCTACCTTTGGAAAATGCAAAAAAAAGTGACTATTCTTTACTCTCGCAACAAAACTGTTGGCTTATAAGAAAAAAATTTGTTCCATATAATCCAATAAAATGATGCGTTTCTCCACTGAGATATCTAATAAAGGTTCCTTCCATTATTGACGACGAATAAGTCCTATTCGATAACTCTGTCCGCCCTTTCTCTCCCGTTTTTATTTCTGTCTAGTAGTCAATTTCCGTTTAAGTATTTTTGAGCACACAAAATCGGTTTTAATATCTTGATTTCGTGCTTCTGATGGTCTCCTTAACAATAATTTATGCTGTCCGGAACAACTCTACCAGCCAAATACAGCACAGACTCGTTAAACTGGCGATAAGCCGTTAGTTTCAAGCATTCGGTCACCTGCCGTGTTTTGCGCACAAATTGCAAATCAATTAAAAAATGGAATACTGCACGCGCACCCACCTCTTTGGGAGATGGTTAAGTTCATGATCTCTTAAAGTTCACAATACTCAATTCCTACTCCTAAGCATGGTAAATAGCCAGGAGTAACTGCCAACCTGCACCTGATAGCACTCACCTCAACCTTGTGTAGATCTGTTGGCTATTAGAACGCTTGATCGTCAATCGCGTACAGTATCACCTCGAGTACACAATGACAGGCCTGCACATCTGTCCATGTGGTTCCTCCCTCATCTGGGAACGCGCGATTGTTTGTCGCAACTTTCCGGTATGATAAACCAGACCTCTCGGGCATACACTCCACTCCATATTGTCGCGAACCGTTCAAGTGTTTATGTGTTCTTTTTAGGAAGCCGCCGGCATGCGGCCTCATCACTTTGATTCTAGCGTGCATATTGCCAGGGGGCGTTCGGAGCGAAAGACGTTGAAGTGGCGCTTGGAGAAAAAGGACGAAGTGAATCGGCTCCGGACTCGCAGGACGTACCAGACGTATTCCACCTGCACCGGCTCTGATAACCTAGCCCTAGTCGCCAATACCGTGACAAATCTGGTGGAGGTCAGGTCTGATGTCCCGTACCCCTCCGCTAAGCAGGAGTGCTGGTCATATATTCGAGGAAACACCTGTTCACCGCACCAGCCGCAGGCAACGAGGCCTACCACCTGAGTTTTCCCCATCGGCTATGACTACCGGCAGCCACGACGTCATCGCAATGCCTGGAGCGGCCACTACTTACGTGACATTTCAAAACCCCGCGTCCCAAAGACCTTTCACGGGGACACCTATGAAGACGTCGACGACTGGTTGCAGCACTACGAAAGGGTAGCCGCCTTCAACCTCTGGGATGACGCCGCCCGGCTTCGCAACGTCTACTTCAGCCTTGAAGATGGCGCTCGGACATGGTTCGAGAACCATGAAGACCAGCTGTCTTCCTGGAGTGAGTTCAAGCGTCATCTTGCGGTTACTTATGGTAGCTCAGATCGCCGCGAACGGGCCGAACGCGCTCTCCAATCTGGAGATCAAATGCCTAACGAAACTGTCGCGGCATATATAGAAGACATGACACGCCTCTTCAAGCGGGCAGACCCTACAATGTCCGAGGACAAAAAGCTGCGCTACCTCATGCTTGGCGTTAAAGAGCAGCTTTTTGCTGGCCTGGTGCGCAGCCCACCTGAAACTGTCGCAGAATTCCTTGCGGAAACATCCACGATAGAAAAAGTGCTTCAGCAGCGAGCTTCGGCACAGAATCGTACCGTCCACGCCACCTCCGTCTCTGCCGAGTTACCATCGCATGGCATGGACGCATCGGCGCTACGGGAGCTCGTACGTTCGATTGTGCGCGACGAACTCAGACTGCTGTATGGCGCACCTCAACCAGCTTCTACCTCCATTGCGAGTGTTGTCCGCGACGAAGTGCAGCAAGCGCTCCGGCCTCCGGTTCCAAGCGGTGAACCTCACCCTGCTCCTCCTCTTACGCCACCTGAGCCGCAGCGTCTCACATACGCCGAGGTGCTACAATACTCTCCACCCCAGCCGCCGACCCTCATTCCTGCTAACGTAGCTGCACCAACAACACCGGCCCCCGTGATCCAGTACGTAACGGATTCCCGACCATCTAGACGGAAAGCAGACGAGTATCGTACCCCCGACCGACGCCCTTTATGCTTTCACTGCGGCGAACCGGGTCATGTCTATCGGCGCTGTCCTTACCGTCGACTGGGTCTCGAAGGTTTTTCCGCCGACGGCGAACGGCCCCGAGCCGTTGAAGACTTCGTCAATGACCAGCGCCGTGGTGTTCCGTCTCGTCTGCGGCAATCTCGATCACCGTCGCCCAGGGCTCGCCCTTCGCCATCTGCTGCGAGGTCCTCATGGGCAGCGCAGGGCCGATTGCCCAGCCCCCAGCGGGGAAACTGAAACCAGCGACCTTCGGGGGTAGGCTCGCTGGACATCGCTGCGCGGGGGACCCCCCATCGACGCGGACACGTAAAGACTACGAATCGACATTGGAAAAGTCCGCGGTTGCCGATTATAACGTTACCTCGACGCCCCCACGACGCACCCGCAACGACGACGAATTGCCGGTGAAACAGACGACGCAACAATGCACCCGCAACAACGACGAATTGCCGGTGGAACAGATGACGCGACAACGCACCCGCAACTATGAAGAATTGCCAGTGGAACGGACACCGCAACAACGCGCCTGCAACAACGACGCATTGCAGGTGAAGCATACCGCGTACACCGACGCAGAGTACTCAAACACTCAGAAGCCTGATATTCGCGAGCAGCTGTCGTTGGACATACCAGTAATACTGGATGGCCGCCATGTTCGAGCTTTGTTGGATACTGGCGCTGATTATTCTATTTTGAGCAGCCAGTTTGCCGCGATTCTCAAGAAGTCTTTGACTCCGTGGGCTGGCACACACGTTCGCACTGCGGGTGGTCATCTGGTTACTCCTCTAGGCATGTGCACGGCCAGGGTTCAAATTCAACAGTCGACATTTGTGGTAAGCTGCCTCGTTCTGAAAAGCTGCTCACGTGACCTAATTCTGGGCGTAGATTTTCTTCGTGAATATGGCGCAGTTATTGACCTCCGGGATTTTAAGGTCTCGTTTTCTACTGAGAAAGCAGTGGCCCTCAGCAGTACAATGCGACCACTCAATGTGCTTCGAGTTTATGCGGACAGTGTCACGCTGCCACACCGAACCAGCACCTTCGATAATGTCAAATGAATGCACTTCACGATGGTGATGCAATAGCCGAAACTAACCTCTCGTTACTGTTGACGCAGGGAGTCTGCGTGGCTCGCAGTTTGATCCATCTTAACTGTGGTCAGTCCAGGGTACTTGTTACCAATTTTTCGCACGAGTATCGACACCTTTTTCGGAATACTTCCGTAGCTTTCGCGGAACGCATATCTGAAGTCTCCGAGTGCTTGTCCACAGAAACCGTGCCACCGCCCACATCCCTCGACAACCTCGATATTAGCCCAGAGCTATCGGTGAGCCAGCGTGAACAGCTGTTTTCATTGTTACTCGAATTCAGAGAGTGTTTTGCATCATCGTCAAAAGTGCATCAGACTCCCATTGCCAAGCACCAGATCGTGACGTTCGATGATGTGCGCCCAATTCACCAGCACCCCTACCGCGTCTCTTCGACCGAGCGCGAAGTTATTAAGTCACAAGTTAAACAAATGCTCGAAGATGACGTTATCCAGCCTTCAAATAGCCCATGGTCTTCCCCAGTCGTTCTAGTTAAAAAGAAAGACGGCACGTCACGTTTTTGCGTCGATTACCGCAAGCTGAACGCCGTAACCAAGAAGGATGTTTACCCCTTGCCGTGGATTGACGACTCTCTCGACCGCCTTCGGCGTGCGAAGTACTTTTCGTCAATCGATCTGAAAAGTGGCTACTGGCAGATTGAGGTAGATGAGCGAGATCGTGAAAAGACGGCCTTTGTCACACCTGATGGACTTTACGAATTTAAAGTTCTACCTTTCGGACTTTGTTCCGCGCCGGCCACATTTCAGCGGATGATGGACACTGTCCTCGCTGGGCTTAAATGGCAGTGTTGCCTAGTCTACCTAGATGACGTGGTGGTCTTCGCAGAATCCTTTGCACAACATCTTCAGCGCCTGCGGTCAGTACTTGAAGCCCTTCGATCCGCTAACTTGACACTTAAGCCACAGAAATGTCACTTTGGCTACAGAGAGCTTAAATTCCTCGGTCATGTCGTAAGCGCTGCCGGCGTGAAGCCTGAACCTGACAAGCTTACTGCTGTTGCGGAATTTCCTATTCCACGTGACAAGAAAGCTGTTCGCGGATTTCTCGGCTTGTGCTGTTAATACCGCCGTTTTATCGATAACTTCGCTGATCTTGCTGAACCGCTGACTCGGCTCACCCGGGGAGACGCCCCTTTTGTTTGGAGTCACGAGCAAGAAGCTGCTTTTACCGAGTTGCGTCTCCGTCTCCAATCGCCGCCTATTCTAGCCCATTTCGATGAGCATGGTGAGACAGAAATCCACACTGACGCCAGTAACATTGGCCTTGGGGCGGTTCTCGTGCAACGTCAAGAGGGTGTGGAACTAGTCGTCGCCTATTCCAGCCGTACTTTATCCCGCGCCGAGATGAACTATTCAACTACTGAGAAGGAATGCCTCGCCATTATTTGGGCTGCTGCAAAATTTCGCCCCTACCTTTATGGTCGCCCATTTAAAGTGGTCACTGACCACCATTCCTTGTGTTGGCTGGCCAACCTGCGTGACCCATGCGGCCGCCTGGCGCGATGGAGCCTTCGCCTACAGGAGTTTGACCTCACTATAGTCTATAAGTCCGGACATAAGCATGAAGATGCTGACGCGCTCTCTCGTGCGCCCGTCGAGCTCGCTTCGCCACACAAGAGTGACTGTGGCAGTTTTCTCGGGGCTGTTGATGCTTCAGATATGTCTCATCAGCAGCGTGCTGATCCAGAGTTACGAGCCCTGATCGATTATTTAGAAGGTCAGCCAGCCACAATACCTAAGTGCTTTTCTCGGAGCCTATCAACTTTCTGCCTGAGAAGTGGTGTACTCTATAAGCACAGCTCTAGATCCGAATCGAGAACCTACCTCGTCGTGGTACCCGCAGCTCTGCGAGAGGAAATCCTTTCCGCGTGCCACGATGAACCAACTTCTGGCCACTTGGGCTATACTCGCACACTTGCTAGAATACGAAAGACATTCTACTGGCCCAACCTTGCCACTGTCGTCAAGCGCTATGTTAAGAGCTGTCGGCAATGTCAGCGTCGGAAGGTTCCGCAATCAAAGCCTGCAGGCCTCCTCGTGCCCATAATACCACCACGCGCACCGTTTGATCAAGTCGGCATGGACCTTCTCGGTCCTTTCCCTCGATCCTCCGGGGGCAACCGCTGGATGATCATCGCCACAGACTACCTGACTCGATATGCCGAGACCAAAGCGTTACCTAGTGGTACAGCATCTGAAGTTGCTCATTTCTTTGTACACCAGATCATGCTGCGGCACAGCGCTCCGACCTGTATTATTACTGACCGAGGGACTGCCTTTACTTCACAAATGATGGACGAAGTTTTTCATCTCAGCGGTATCGCACATCGAAAAGCTACTGCTTACCATCCGCAGACCAACGGGTGGACGGAAAGGCTTAATAAGACCATTGCGGACATGCTGGCGATGTATGTCGACGGACAGCACAAGACTTGGGATGCTATCTTACCATATGTGACATTCGCGTACAATACGGCAGTCCAAGAGACGACACGCTTCACGCCGTTTAGCCTAGTTTACGGCAGGGAGGTTCGGACGATGCTGGACGCAATGCTCCCTTGCGAAACAGATACCGAGCTTTCTACCGACGCCGAACACTTTGCCCAAGATGCTGAGCAAGCAAGCCAACTAGCACGTGTCCACATCGCCCAGCAACAGGACAAGGATTCACGCCGGTACAACCTCCGCCACAAACAAGCTTCCTACAGCACCGGGGACCAGGTGTGGGTGTGGACCCCTGTTCGACGCCGTGGCCTTATCAGAAAAGCTGATTTGCCGTTACTTCGGACCATATAAAATCTTGCGGTGCCTCAGCGACGTTAACTATGAGGTGCTCCCAGATGGCCCAGAGCAGAGAGGCCGTCGGCTACCTTGTCCAGAGACAGTTCATGTCCTACGCATGAAGCCGTATTTTACGCGGTAACTGAAAGACGGCATCTGCAAACTTCTTTTTTTTCGTTTGCTTTTGTCCACCTGTGTGCACGTGTGCCGTGTGCGTCACGCTTAAGGAGGGAGGAATGCCAGGGGGCGTTCGGAGCGAAAGACGAAGTGGCGCTTGGAGAAAAAGGACGAAGTGAATCGGCTCCGGACTCGCAGGACGTACCAGACGTATTCCACCTGCACCGGCTCTGATAACCTAGCCCTAGTCGCCAATACCGTGACAATATCAATTATGTACCCTTTACTTATTCATGCTCGTTGTCGCGAGCCACTGTTTTATTATTGCCTTTGTTGCAGCAGGTAATTCGAGGTGAATCCCGAACGATTCCAAACACGCACTTGTATTTACACAGAGCTTCAAGTTATGCTAGTATCCGTTCGCGGTTTTATCTAGGACGTTTCTTTGCAGCTTTTAAATTGAGCGCTGACGAGTGAAACGGGCATTCTATTTCGACGACCAAGGAGCACGTTTGCTGCTATCGCCGGAGCCATGTTGCTCAGTTCTTTTGCGGGCGCAAATCAGCCTAAGAAATTGTTTATTTTGGTGTTCTTACCAATGTCTTTACTTTTGTGTATGTGGCCTTGTCACTACATGACATCTGGTACAGCTGCTGCCATTTGATCCTATCTACTCCTTTAAGCGATGCCTTGTTCCTCTCAGCCTGGGGAGTGAGCCTATATGTCACCGAGCTAGCCGCCGATTTCAAGGGCTCCAACCCGAATACGGTCTGAAACCTGACCCCATTCGACACCGAAAGGCCCCGACGTCAACAATAGCCCAGTCTTTGGTATCGGTTGTGATCCAGCAGCCTCAACAGCATCCCGTTTCTAACGCCGTTGCGGGTCAAGATCCTCAGGACAGCTGTACCAGAACGTGAGAGTTGCCGCATTCAACAATTGTGACGACGCCATGAAGCTTCAGAACGTATCCTTTGCTCTAGGTAGAACAGCACGGATGTTGTTTGAAAACCACGAGTCCTCAATGACGACCTCGGAGAGCATCACGAAGGAAACGTTGAAACCGTTTACGAGTGGGGTAAGGAAAGAAAGAGCAGAACTGGCTTCTCAAGTCCAAAACTGAGCTCCTTAACGAGTCTATCCTCACTTACGCCGAGAAAATGAAGCTTCTCTTCCGCCGCGCTAACCCAACCATGAAAGAGGAGGGGAAAGTTAAAACTGCTAGTGTGTCGAGGGAAACAGTTGCTCTTTGCAGGAGTCTTTAGAAATCCGTCCATAACCGTGGACGGATTTGAAAGCGAAGCGTCCACCATCAAGAGTATGATTGACACCCGAAGGCGCCACTACGATCCACCACTCCAACCGACCTGCACAAGCCACTAGAGCAGCCCATCTGCGACCAGGGACAGCCTACTGGACCTCATTCAAGAAGCCTCTGGGTCCTCAAGCGACGGCCCCCACGGATCAAGCGCAAGAAGCAACAGCGATGAGCTATGATGCGTCATTACGTCGTCCAGCGCCCCGACATGACCTTCCACGCCCTCTCCGCTACCATCCTGTTCCCGAACGCAGCCCCTTGGCGCCGCCCGCCAACCCTACGAGGAAATCCAAAGCCCCATAAAATGCGATGCCTGGAGGCCTTCCAACAACCGCACACTATGTTTTCATTGCGGTGAGGCAGGACACATTTCCGTCACTGTACGTACAGGCGTATCGGCATGTGGGTTTTCGCCATCGACACCCCACCAGATTTGAGCGACCAGTGAAAATCGAAGACTTCCAGTGAAGGGGACTGCACGCATCGCAAAGTTATGTCATGCTGCCCATACCCCAGGTATCGTTTTGCGTCGCCGGTCCGAAGCTATGTATAAGGAAGGACTCCTAGCCCCAGTAGGGGAAATAGAAGACAACAGCCTTTGTAGGCGATGCTACTCAATGGCAAAAACGCGAACATCCTTCACCGCCGACGATGAATAACACAAATGCAGCCATAACACCGCCGCTCCACACGAATACACCGACGATCAACAGACCGGAGTTAAATCCAACAACACCACCAAAAAAGTGACAACAGTGTGTTCCGGCCGATGCCACAGTACAGGACAGAGCCGAGATCGAACATCGAGGAAAACACGTAATGTAAGGACGCTGAAAAATGACCTTGATGTGGCTATCGAGGGTCGCAAAGTTACTGCCTTAGTGGACATCGGAGCAGACTATTCGCTCATCAGCGGACCGCTCGCCACCCTGACCCAGGGAAACAGCTCCGATCGGACAGTTTCCACCGCCTGCCGACAAGAAAGCCGTGCGCAAGTTCCTAGGGCCGTGCGTTTACTGTCGACGATTTGTCAGGGACTTTTTGCACATCACCGTACCGTTGACGCCGCTTAGACTCTGAAGTAGCATTTCAATGCAAGAAGAAAGAAGCCTTCGCTGAACTTAAGCGCCGCCTACGGTACCCTTCAGCCCTAGGCCACTGTGATGAAAACGCCTAGAGCGAAGTTGACACCGGCGCAAGCAGTGTGAGCCTAGGCGCTGTTCTCATTCATAAGAGCGTAGGACAGGAAACGTTATTGCCTAGGCTAGCCCTTCCCTCGCAAATGCCGAAGCCAATTACTTGACAACAGCAAAGGAGTGCCTCGCGATCATCTGGGACACTTCAAAGTTTCCGCCGTACCTATACTGTCGACCATTCAAGAAGGTAAGCGATACTCACGCGCTCTGCTTGCTCGCCAACTTGAAAGACCCAACCGGTCGTCCTGCAAGACGGAGCTTACGCCTCCATGAATTTGACATAACGGTGTTCTACAAGCCTGGCTGCAAGTATTCCGACTCAGACCACTGGTCACGGGCCCCTTCTGACGCGCTCCCGAAACATCAGCAGTTTTGAACAGCAGCAGCGCTCGGACTCTGACTTGAGAGCCCTAGCGGATTACCTAAAAGGCAAGGCCGCTTCTCCGACCATGTTCAGGAATAAGTTGTCCTTCGCGTTGCACAACGACGTCCTAGTGAAGAACTTCGCACTCAACAACACCACATACCTCCTTTTCTTGCCGAAAGAACTAAAAAATGATATTTTGCAGGCTTTCCATGATGAGCCGACAGCAGGACATCTCGGAATGACACGCACGCTGCACTGAGTCCAAGAGAAGTATTATTGGCCGCGGTTTCCTGCTGACGTTGCACATTACTTGAAAACGTGCCGTGAGTGTCTGCGACTCAAGGCGCCTCAGATCAGACCTGCTGGGATACTGAAGCCCACACGTCCACTGACTAAACCGTTTCAGCACATTGAAATGGATCTCCTCAGCACCTTTCCGACTTCATCTACAGGTAACAAGTTTGTGATAATGGCTAAGAATTACCTTTCACACTACGCTGAAGCAAAAGCACTGCCTAATGGTACCGGAGAAGAAAAAAAACAACTTTTTTTTCGAGCGCATTCTCCTGTGACACGGTGCTCCCGACGTGCTCATCATGGACAGGGGAACAGCATTTACAGTGGAGCTCAATCAAGCCATATTCAAGCAAAGCCAGACAAGCCACCGGAGGACGACCGCTTACCACCCGCAGCCGTCTGAATAAGGAAGGTCTGAATAAAATATTGGCGGATATGCGCGCCATGCACGTTGACGCCCAACACAAAACCTGGGACGCCGTCTTGCCGTACCTGATCTTCGTTTATAACATGGCTATACAGGAAAAAAACCATTCTTGTGTACGGGGAGCCCACTAAAACACTTGGCACAATGATGCCGCACGTGACAGAATAAAACCTCGTCGTCGCCGCCTACCTGCATCGTGCAGTTGAAGTCCGACGACTCGCACAGCTACGACTGGGATTACCTGAAATCACTGGGACACCCGCCGATATACCTTACGACAATCCAAGCGAGTACAAGCCGGGAGATCAACTCTGGGTTTGGACGCAGATTCGCCCGCGGGGACTCAGTGAAAAGCTTTCACGCCGATACGTCGGGCGGTACAAGGCGATTCGCCGAGTAGGGCAATTGATCTGTGAAGTCATTCGTTCACTGTCATTCCTTCACTGTAATGTATATGCATACTTTTCTCGATATGGAATATATATAGCACATTAAAGTTCGACTACCTAGGGATCCTTAACGCCTCCTCTTTCTCTCTTTTCACTTTCACTCCAACCTTCCCCCTTGCCTTACGGCGCTGTTCAGGTGTCTGCAGAAAACAATTGTTACAGATACTGCGCCTTTCTCTTCCTGTGAACCAATAGATAATGATAATAACATTAACAATAACATATTAAATATGGTTTGCAAGGACCGCTTAATGGCCAGCCCTTTCTTCAAGCCCTCTAACTGAAGAAAGCCGAGTTCATATGTTGGTGGTCTATTTGCTAATTACCTCTCCTACACCCAAGCCCAGTATCTAAAACCTTATTTCCTCACTTTCCCGCTAGCTGGCTGCAGCGTTTTTAAAGCGAGACCCTTGGTGCGAGGTCATGGTGAAAGATTCCGGCAGTGACAGGTGCTGCATCTTGCCTTTTCAGCAAACTAAATATAGAATGTCTCTGAACGTTGATGCGTTCAATCCGCCTTTTGCGGAAGGATGTGGCACCATCATGAGGGAGCGGGCGAGAAACACATTGGACGGCAGTGTAGCAGACGACGCGAAAGCGCACCCATACGAAAAGGCCACGCCAACGCAGGTAGAAAACGAAAGCTTCCCTCCTTTTTT
>JAJIZL010086185.1:0-34950 GCA_023969395.1 Amblyomma maculatum | reverse complement strand
AAAAAAAAAAAGAGAGAGAGCTGCCGCTTCTTAACGTCCGCAGGCGCCGTAGCCACGTCAGCCGCCGCGTGCAGAGGGTTCGCAACACACGCTGGAGAAAGCGTCCCACGTCTGTCTGAAAACGGGCTGAGCTGGCTTGGCGCATGCGTAGCGCGTGATGAAGGAGAGAGATAGCTCGGCAAAAGAATGGGCACACCCACGCACGTCATGTGTTGGCGCGCGGGAAACGATAACTGCAGATGCGCGCGCCTTTGGCGAATGGGCGCGGCGCTGTCCAGAACTGTCCCTTCTCATTCCTTCCGCGCGTGGCTTGAAAACGTCACGCGGCAAACGGCCAAGAGTGATGCGATCGTCTTTGGGGACGGCACACTTTCCAGTGCGTAGTGCGTAGTTCGATATATCGAACGACCGGCGAAATTGAGTTCGATATATGACGCGGCTTTCCTATACTTTTACATGGGATTTTCAAGGGGATATTCCGCGAGTTCGATATAACCAAAATTCGATATATCCGGGTTCAATATAACCGGGTTCGACTGTAAATACCTTTAATCTTTCTTTGCTTGCATTATACGTGGATGAAAACTCCTTTCCCAATTTCGCTATCACGAAATACCCTGTATTATACACTGGTTTTTACGATAAGCTAATGAAGGGTTGAAACAGTTTGCAATATCATTGCTCCTTTTCATAGCTGTGCTTTATGAAAAAGTGTGTTTAGTTTCAGCAACCTGTACTGATGTTTGAAGTAATTCGCAAAGTGATTTGATTTGCTCTGAATTTTTTATTATTTGTATTTGCTTTGCACACACAAATTTGATATTTGCACATGTGTTGTATTAGCCTTTTCAGTGCTGTGGGCGTGGTGGAAGTGTCTTCCTGATCTGTGCATTGCAGTCAAATCTTCTGCGACTTTGGTGAGAACTTCCGCGTGGTGGACACCAATGGGGAGCAGCCAATATCAGTCATGATTGCCTCCATCAGCAAGGTATGTTGAGACCGTATTCGTTGCCACTCTTCACCTCTGCGCACTGAAATAGTGCGAAATCTGTTGCTTCTTTCATGTGTTTTTTGTTAGTACTGAACAGTGCTGGGGAGGACAGCTGAGGCTGTCTTGTTTTGATTACAGTGGGCGACTGGTAATCATTGTTCTTTACTTCATAGCGTAATTTAATAGGGAAGGGAAGTCACCTGGAAAAAGATAATTTTGAAAAGGAGCAAAGTTTTTTTTTTAGTGCACGGCTGAAGCAAATGTTCTCTTGTTTTTGTGTTCCCAGGACAAGGAAGCAGTGGTCACTTGCTTGGATGAAACAAGGCATGGCCTGGAGGATGGGGACTATGTCTCTTTCTCAGAAGTCACTGGCATGGCGGAGATCAACAGCTGCCCACCCATGAAAGTCAAGGTGCTTGGTGAGTTTGGGTGCATGTCACAGGCAGGTCTTGTAAGCAGCATGAGATGGCACTACAGGTGTTATCTCGTGCTGTTCATGTGCTGCTGAGGATGAAGCGGACCACAGAAAGTGTTATTTTTGTTGATATGCAAGGTTGCAGTGTGTTCTCACGTTTTGAATGCTGGATGTAGGGAGTGTTTGATGAGTTTTCTTTTTTTCTCTATTCTTTCCGTAGGTCCATACACATTCAGTGTGGGCGACACGACACAGTTTGGCGATTATGTGCGAGGTGGTGTTGCAACTCAGGTCAAGATGCCAAAGGACATAAAGTTTGTGAGTCTTTTTTGTGCCTGCTGTTTGTATGAAGCATGTGACAAATGCTGTGGAACAGGGTCTGTGTAGCGACCTGCCAGCTCCAAAAATGTTTTTATTTTTTGTTCGGAATGCACATGCGAGCTTCACAAGTCATATTTACCACCAGGGCCGGTTTCTAACCTAAAATAAACTAAAAGCGTCGTTCCCAGATGCTATTTTCTTTTTTAGGGGAACTGTAAATTATAAGAAGTATTGGCCCTTTAATTTGCATGAAACTTGGATGGACAAAACACCTTCTCGTTCCTCTCCAAGTCTACATTTTTTTATTTCGAGGACAGGTGACCTTCGTTAACCATCAAAATACAACTGCCTGAAGTACTGCTAAAAAGCTGCATCAAGAAGCACATCAGTTTTCTGACTTGCTTGAAGAAAATGAGGGGGATACCTAAGCAATATTCATGCTGTTCTTTTTAAATGCTGGACGATTCTTTCAAAGTCAACAGCCTTTTGAGTTGGCTGCCATCACCACCTTTTGACTTTTCTTCATTGTGACTGTTACAGAAATCCCTGAAAGAATCCCTCACCGACCCAGAGTTCCTCATGGCAGACTTTGCCAAGATGGATCGCCCGCCTCAGCTCCACTTAGGCTTTCAAGCACTGCATGCATTTGAAAAGAAGCACTCCAGATTGCCACGTCCTTGGAACAAGGTGGGTGAACACGGCAACATTGATGTACTGCTGAAACAAGATGGCACTGAATGCTGCATATATGCGTACCTGCTAACCCTTCCCATTCGCCCGGGAAACTCCCGGTTCTTGACTGAGCTTTCCAATTGTACAACCAATGCCCCAAACCTCAATAAGTGACCTCTGCCTGCGCTGGAATTGTTTTTGCGAAACCGGCAGTGAGAAATCTGCAACTACATCCTAATTGCCAGCATCACCATTGACTGCACTAGCACCATCGGCTAAGCATCCAGTCAAGGCCATTTCGAGCCAAAGCTAAAGTAACTGTGGCTGACCACATAAAAAAAAGCGTGTGCACTGCCAATCACAGCAGCAGGTCGCGCCATACCGGTCTTGACCGCCGGTGTCCTCACTGCAGTGCCGGATATTTAATGGTGGTGCGTGTCCGCTTTTTCTGTTGGTGCGAATTTTTATCGCCAAGTTTGCAGCTATCTTGCCGTAATTTTAGCATCGCGGCATAAGGCTTACTCAACACGCTACCAGTCTCTCTTACCTGGATGTCACTTCCTCATCCATTGCTTGTGGCATCAGAGGCACCCCTGTGCACTCTTTAAAGCCCGCAGCAAACCCTTGCCGATAGACAGAGCCTGTCTCTGCAGGGTTATTGTGCATACTGACACTTCTTAAACCCGCTCATAGTAGAGGTGCTTCTCCTCGGAAACATTGGACTTGCGCTGTGGAAAGAGCGGGCAGATAAAGTGGAACCCCATTGCCAGTTTGCAGGCAGATTTCAGTTCTCTCATCTGGATCTGTCCCAGCCCGAGCTTTGGAACACTGTATAAAATGTGGGCTGCTTTTGATGCTGTTGTGTACCAGTTTGGTAGAAATAAACTCTACTTTCAACATGTGTTCTTTAATGGATGGTATTCTAGCTTAACATGCTTGTATTGGTTCCCATTATCCTTTTTTCTGACCCAGTATTTCAGGTATTGCGCATAACTCTGAAAGTCATTGAGTATTTATAAGAGAAGTCCAAAAGGTTCCATTGAGTTGCAGCTTTGCTTCACATTAGTTTAATCGCTGTGTGAGAAAAACGCAGGTGCCTACTCAGGTGGCGGACCACTCGTGACAAGATTATGTTCGGGAGTAGCCCTAATACAGTTGATCCTGTTCATTGGGAGCTCGAAATGGATCCCAAAATTGTTCAGTATATCAATAATCAGATAATCACTGCAGTAAATAAGATTTCCGGAGTCCTCCACTATGGCGTCTCACATAGCCAGAGTCTCTTTGGGACGTTAAATCCCACTAACCAGAACCAGTTTACCTTCACTGTATTTAGTGCACCGCATGCTGTTTGTACCACTTTCTGGAGAAAGTCTTGTCGGACACCTCTTCCCGTGAAACATCTTCATTTGCAAGCAGCAAGCTGGTGGGGGTCTGACAATTCCCTCTTCTACCTTTACAGGAGGATGCAGCTGAGGTGGTGACTCTAGCCAAGGAGAGGAATGCTTCGTTGTCCAGTCCACTGGAAACCTTGGACGAGAAGCTGCTTGCGACATTGTCTCACGTGTCGGCCGGCTCCCTGTGTCCTATGCAGGCTGTTATCGGAGGCATTACTGCCCAGGAGATCATGAAGGTGAGCATTTCTGGTGGAAGCAATGGTTTATTTTGTACCTGGTGTCTTTAACTGGAGATCTGGCGGCACCCTGACACCTTGGCCACATGAAGCAAGGGTTCAGAAGTTCATTTCAGTTGCAGTAACTGCCATTTGCTGTAGGTAACTTATGGTTACAGTGTAACATTGTTAAGGGGGAAGCGGGGATCAGATCGCAAAAATCTTGGGGAAAAAAATCTATCTTTGAAAGTATGCTTTTCGGAATCTGCAACATTATTTCTATGTTGGCCTGAAATATTTCACCAAAAAACACTAAGTACTCTAAATAAATAACTGTTGGTTCCGGTGTCGAGATATCCGCCCCAAACCGTGAAAAAGCTGCCAAGTTCACTGCGTGCCTGCTCGGCTTTCTCACTACGGAGTGCTGCCATTTTGGTATCGTTGGAAAGCCCGACTCTTCGACTCTGTCCCAGCCCTTCCCTTCCTTATCCGCCAGCTGGCAAGTGCATAAAAAAAGAAAATACGCAGGACAGTAGCACAAAGCAGCCAATGAATGCCGCGGCCCGATTGACTCTGCACCGCGGCGCGTTGCAAGACGACACTTCATTGGCTGATGCCGCGTCATAATGGCAGCCAGCGCAGGGAGCGTCTGCTTTGTCCGCCGTTGGAAAGAGCATGCCTACATGAAGCGAAAACGCAAGCCTGTCACAGCAAGGAAGAAGCAGTTATTATCAGTAGGTGGTTCTGCAGAGCAGAGCGGCCGTTCAGAATCTGCGGAGTACGCGCTCAACATGCTGTGCGATCTCGTGTCGAGTTGGGCACCAGCCAGCGATTGTGCGAAAAACCAAGATCTTTCGCTGACGAGGTACGGGTGCAGCGTTACTTCACCAGTGACGATCGACGTGCCAGTGAGCATCGCCGCGCTCGAGCATCTTGCCGCACGCAGACGTGCCACTGCAAGTTCGTCGAGTCACGCACCAGCCAGCGAATATGAGACGGGCCACGATCTCTCATCATCGAGCTGCGGGTGCAACGTTACTTCGCCAGTGAGGATTGACATGCCAGTGAGTTTCGCCGTACACGAGCGTCCCGTCGCAAGTTCGTCTTCACGGAGAAATGATCTTGCAGTAGTCAGTGCCGCCCAACTGCCGAGCAGCGGAGACAGGTTTCCAGGTCTGTCTTCAAACTCCGAGACGTGCCAACAGCCGACAACCGCAGGTGAAGGCAATCCTATGTCATCGACGAGTTACGACTCTCACAGGTGCACGCTCGCTTCCTCAGACTCTCCAGCGGCCGATCATCGCAGTGCCGAATATTCACCCAGTGAACATCTCACTATTAAAGCTCACCTCAGAACACAAACATCAGACAAAATTTCCAGATGGAAAGCAAATCCGATGCAGAAAGCAGTGTCCCCCTTAATTGACGGTGGAACAGGTAATTTTTTTTTTCTAGCTGCATAAGTTGTTAGCACGTAGAAGTCTCAGAGCTTCTTTTCGAGTGCTACCCCTAGAAGAAATGTGGATAGAATTTTGAAGGTGCCTAGCACTGCATGTAATCGTCCACTTTGGAGTCCGTATATTGTTTGTAGGTGTAAATTTGTTTTATTTAGCATATTTGGACACACTGGTATGCTCCCATATTTTCAGGAGCACTAAACCCGCTCATAGTAGAGGTGCTTGTTCTCGAAAACATTGGACTTGCGCTGTGGAAAGGGCGGGCAGATGAAGTGGAACTCCATTGCCAGTTTGCAGGCAGATATCAGTTTATTTATCTGGATCTGTCCTAGCCCGGGCTTTGGAACACTGCTTATAGACGATTTTATGGAAAGGTGAAGTATGCTGCCATGTTGGGCCGCTGGGCTGCTCTGGTTGCTCAGGAAAGAGTTGACGACACCCCCCCACCCCCCATTAAGGGGGGACATAGCTCTTTACCCTTTGCGGTCCGAAACTTTTACCCACTTTCCGGCTGTCCTGGTCCGAAACTATTTTGGCAGTTTGTGATGCCGCGAAGAAAAACACGAACTGCGGACAAAAAACTCATAGGATGTTTATTTTTTCTCTTGCATTCTGCACGCAACTCCTTTACCGATATTTGGGCAGCGTATGATAGCGCTCAAAACATTCTCCAGGGTGCAGGCCAGGGTTATTACTGCAGGTCTTGCAGAAAAACAGTTTCCCTCCTGCTTCCTTTTGTTTTTCTATCGCTACAAACAGCACAGTCCTTGCTGCTTTGGCCTGAAAGCTTGTAGATAAAATGGCACTTCCCGTCTAGCCTTTCCTCGCACTCCTTCCGTGCAGACGGGCCGCGCTTTCTGGCTCTAGCCCTCACGTCCCCCACCAGCTGTTGGGTGAGGTTGCGGCGGTACTGCAGGTGCCGCTGTTCCTTCTCACCATCAATCTGCAGCTGTGTGCGCTTCAAAATAAAGCTATTGACGATGGCAACCTCTAAAAGCCAGAAAAAAAGCTTTTGCCACCATTTCATTGTCTTTCTACAAAATGCGTAGCTCGCACAGTAATGGTCTGCACGGTCAACAGCCCCCATGTGCTCTGTGTAGTCACATATGACCACTGGTTTTTTCGTCACCTTCTTTCCTCCTGCTTGCGTCCTTGTCACTTCTTTCAGAGATATATTGTGGGCAGAGCTCAGCATTGTGACTTGACGCTTGTCTCGCCAAGCAAGCACCATGTAGCAGTCTCCTTTTCTGTACGCCGCTACTTCGCCCTTCAGCTTTTTTTTTACCTGCTGTGGCATTTGCTTGCGACTTGGCATCACGGTACCAGTCAGTTGCACTCTATGTAGAAGTAATTCCTCGGCAAGCATCGGCGAAGTGTAATATCTATCTGTGTAGAGGTGGTATCCACTTCCCGGTGTAGCTTGCTGCACTTTCTGGAGAAGGTGGAGAACAATCCGGCAGGTGAAGGGGAGCTCGGGGCGAATGAGGCTGTCAGTTGTTGTGCTGCCGTAGTAGGGCTCAATTGCCGTAATATATCCCGTTTGACAATCTGCAAGTGCGTAGACACGCATGCCCCATTTGGTAGGCTTTTGCGGATTGTAGCATTTGAATGAGACACGGCCCTTGAAACCAACGGTGCTCTCATCGATGCAAATTTTGGGGCCGGCTCTGAAATGCTCTCTGCATTTCGTGTCGATGTAGTTGACAACGTCCCCGATTTTGCTTCCACGGGTTGCCGGCCGACCTGAAGAGGCATCATGGCACGGGGCAACGTGTAACATCCAAAAGATTTGCAAAAATCTTTTGCGGCAGAAAACATGCGGGAAAAAAGGCATGTTATTTACAATTTCTTGACTAAAATATTCTTTTAGTTCTGGTTTTGGATTCAAGGCCATGTTTACAATTACGCCGAGGAAAGCTTTGAATTCTGTCAAATTCACGTCTTGCCAGTCCTTCCAGATTGAGTCCTTTGGCAGCTCACCGGCACTCGAAATCTTTTCGCGCGCATACCTGTTCGTTTCGCTCACAATATTGTTCATCAGCTCGTCTGTAAAAAACAGCTGAAAATAATCCAGCTCACAGTTCAGATTCTGAGCGCTTTACTTGTGATCCTGCATTTGTGACAGTGAAGGGAAACTTGGAGAAATCGGGCACGTTATCCGCATACTCCTTCCAGACCGCAGCCCGTGGTCGCGCACTGTTCCCTCGTGTGTCAACAGACGGACTGTCTCCACTGCCGCCGTCGTCTTCATCACTCTCTTCTGTCGAATCGCTGTCATCACTATCTGATGGAGGCACGTAGTTCTCTTCTTCACTGAAATCATCGTCACTGTCACTAAATGCACCACCGTAAAACGCACGCGGTGAAAACGTGGCCATGCTTCTCAGCGAACCGACCGAACATGCGGTGTCGCGCGGAGGAAAGCTCTGGTATCCAGGAGCAGTGCTGTACATTGTGCTGCACCCTGGTGCAAACAAAAGTAAACTTCAAAAAACATAGTTTTATTGACACTCAAGAGATGGCGCATCATGTAGAAAAAAATTCGGATGGATCGCAGTAAGAAAAGCCGCGAAATTTAAACCACGAACACCCTTGTCGGGCGGTGCCCGACAGCGGACCGCTACGGCCGTATTCCGATGTCGGGCCCTGCCCGACAACGGACCGCAAAAGGTTAAAGTTATTTTTCCAATTTTTGACCAAATTTGATAAAACCTGGTATCTCTGCTCAGATTTCAAATATGTAACTATTTTTGAAAAATTCACAAGGACATTTTGCTAGGTACTAGAAAGCATAACGAATACAATGTTAGGAGCACTTTTTTGATATAACAAAATGTGATGTTATAGCAGTTCAAATTTTTAAATCCTACTCTAAATCAGACAGGAAAGCACCCACATCAGGAACTTTGAACTGCTATAACATTGCTAATATTTGTTATATCAAAAATGTGCTCCTAACATTGTATTCATTATGCTTTCTAGTATCTAGCAAAGTGTCCATGTGAATTTTTTGTAGTGCAATAATTTTTTCATTGTTCCTGCAAATGACAATTAATTTTATCTCTTGAACTAATTGGCCAATTAGAAAAATAGTTACATTTTTTAAACCAGTGCAAGAAACTGAATAAGAATACCAGAATACCCCTTAACAGCCCAGTCAAACCGGTTCCTCAAAGGGTCTTAAGGGGGGACGCGGGCTTTGAAAGTCGAAAAATCGCGAAAAAGTCTGCTTTTGAAAAAGTACATATCTCGGCTGTATATGTTATAAACTACCTTTCCTATAATTATAAACGCCTAATTCATCGTGGAACTGCTTTAAATTAAATATACAACTGGGCGCGGCAGCCCCAGAGTCGCGAGCGAACGGCAAAAGTACCGAAACTTCGCGCGCGCGCCATTTCTCTGTCGCTGAACCGAGCGCCGCCATCTTGGTCTTGTTTTGCTTGTGAATGCTTGCCCTTTTCCATATTGCCTTCGCCGGCGGCGTCCGCGGCGTAGCAGAAGCGTGGCTCGCTTGTGATTGGGGGCCTCACAGGGATTGTTGAGCTTCCCGCGTCTCGAATTCAGGCTGTGATTGGACAAAGCGCGCGCTCCGTGAGAACGCGGGGGATCGCGCGACTGCGATTGGCTGCTGCGCGCGCTGACGCGATAGCCCCTCCCCGGCGCGTCGTCTGCCCCGGCTTGCTACTGAGCTGGCGTTCTTTGTACGCTCGCTGAATCGCTCCACGTTTCACCATTTTGAGATCGCCGTGATCATCGCTCGTTACAAATTCTGGTGGCATGTATTGAACAGTTATGTGCACTTTGTGGATTATTGCACGGTCGGCCACGATGCGCGCTAAGAAGTTCAAAACACTGCATACGTCGTCGTTCTGTGAATGCCATCCGAATCGCGAAGTTAGCGAAAAGCGTTGTCAACGGGTGCAGAGACACTTCTATTAGTGCTGCTTCTGCTACATCACTACTAGACCGACTGCGCTGCCACTTCCAACTGCGTATCTTTCGCGTCAACGTAAGGAGCCGGCGTTTGAAGCGTGCCTGCTGTACCGACCTTATAAACCTCGGCGATCTCGGCCTCCCGTATCGCGTCTGTCATCGCAAGCGATAACGCGTCGTCAGCGTCGTCCGCTGTTCGCATGAAAATGCACTTTCCGAGGGAATCGGGGAGGTGGAGGCACAACGTGCTGCAGTGAAAAACAAACTTTAGACTTGAAAATGCTGTTTTAAACTTCAAGGGCCATTTTCTCAGAATGAATTTTTTTCATGGTATGGTTGCTTATTCCCGCAGTATTTCTGGAACCGCTAATCGGATTCCCACCTGGTTTTTTTTATTGTGTGCCTGAATAAATTTCCGAGGGCAAGACAAGCTCATTTTTTCAAATTATTGAGTCTGGAATTTATAATAAACAATCAAAATTAGGCTAATGCAAGTCTAATTAGTGGCACTAACTTCAATGCACTGTTAAAAGTTTTCGGCAGGGAAATTAAAAAAAAGGGCTCTGTCTTGCCCTGTGGTACCTATTCAGGAACCTTCATAATGAATTTCATAGTGCCAACACATTTTGCAAGTTCACCAGGCATGGAACAAGGAACCCATGTGAACCATTCTGATATACTTATCTAACTTGAGTACCAATGTGCGCAGCTCCATGAAACTTTGCAGTTATTCAAATGGCTGTGCCATGAGTCTACCCTGAAAATTTCATTCAGTTATCTCAAGAAACAACAAAGTTGGTATTCAAAGGTAGCCTCCCCCCTTAAAATGGTCTATAATGCAGGCTATTATGTAAAAGTTTGATGGGCAGAAGTATACCCCACTTGCATCTCTGATAAATGATGTATCAGCTAAACAAGCTTCTATTACTGTTTCTCAGCCACTATTTCAGGTATTGTGTAAAACTCAGACGAGAAATATGGGAGGTGTTTTGGCTGATGTGCAGCTGTCTGTCACATTAGTTTGATCACTGTGTGAGCTAAATAGGTGCTGACCCAGGTGGTCGACCACGGCTGACTATATTGTTTGATAGCGGACTTAAATACAGTCAATTCCTTTCGAATCGATACACAGCATTGAAAACATTACTATCAAGCCCAGTTAACAATATTCAGCTGCCAAGGAAATGTCAGTATTGCACTGTGGAAGAGTGTATAGTGCGGAATTGCTTGTGATAGGCATAATTTGGGAGCAGAACACATTTTGTTTTCGCTCACCGTTCATACCACTTTCTGAAAAACCCTTGTCGGACACCTCTTCCCACGAAGGCTCATCCTTGGTCTTGTTGAATGGATTCGGAATGCCACACGTCTTAAAGGGGGCATGAAACGGCTAGAAAGGTCACTGACAAACGTTTTCAATGCGCAGAACAAGTGCTTCCGAGCATTCGTTCAAAGTAAAACTCATCGGGAAAAATCCAGCGATTTGTTAACAATTTTTAAAAACAGCGTTTTTTGAAATTCGCGGGCTGCGCCATTTCCGCGTGGCGGCGAAATTTGGGACTATTCTGCCGTGATTTCCTACGTCACCAGTCCCAGAATGACAGGCCACGACAGGCTGCCATTGGCTGCAGCCGCGACACCCACTACGTCACTGACACACTTCCGGTAGCTCCGAAAGTCGTCTGCTCGAGTGCTGCAATGCATGCGTGAACCCGAGCTTGGCGCTTCGGTTCGCGATGTTAACCGAGGTGGTGGCATCCGACTGAAAGTGCGCGTCTGTGCAGGAGTGCGAAAAGAGCACTAGCTGGTCCGATTTAACACCGTACCGATTAAATAGGCAGCATCAACCTTTATGTACCGACCGACGGCGCATCAACGTACTGTAGTCCCTCCTGTCTCGTCTTCGCCGCATCGACCATTTGTGCGGCGTTTTAATAATTAAATGGAACGTGCGTCAAAAAAAGGTGTACCCTCAGCTTCATCGCGAACGTACACAAATTCGCACCGCTTAAGTGCAGCACCCGATGCCGCCAGGCGCGGGAGCTGCGGCCGACGGCACACCGGTCGTGCGCTGCTCCCTGCTCGTCGATAGGCCTTGTTTCTTTTGCATCGCAGCCACGGCGGACGGCATTTTAGAATCGTCCGCTTCGCTGCGTCTCTAGTGTAGTCGCTCGCGTGCTCCTGTGCACGATTCTTGCGTGTTGCTTCGGAAAACAGTGACAACCTGCGCTGCCGAACTGCATGTGGCGAGCTGCTTTGTTCATGTTTTGCGCCGTTGTTTCTGGATCGGCCGATGCGTACACATGAGATAAAACACGCGTGCACGTTACGCACTGGCACTTCCTAAACTATGTGCGTCCGACTGAAAGTGCGCGTCGGTGCAGCAGTACAAAAAGAGCACGCAGGTCCGATTCAACACCGTACCGATTAAAAAGGCAGTATCAACCTTCGTGTAAATGAAACATGCGTCAAAAAAGGTCTGTCCTCAGCTTCATCGCGAAAGTACACAAATTCGCACCGCTTATGTGCAGCACCGGATGCCGCCAGGTTACCGCAGAGATGCCGTCCGCGGGCGCTGCGACCGACGGCACTCCAATCGTGCGCTGCTCCCTGGTCGTCGCTAGGCCTTATTTGCGTCGAAGCCACGGCGGACGGCGTTTTGGAATCACCCGCTTCGCTGCGTCTCTAGCGTAGCCGCTCGCATGCTCTTGTGCGCGATTCTTGCGTGTCGGTGCGAAAATCAGTGACAACCTGCACTGCCGAACTGAATGTGCCGAGCTGCTTTGCTGATGTTTTGCGCCGTCGATTCTGGCTCGGACGATGCGTACACATGAGATAAACACGCGTGCACGCTGCGCATTGGCACTTCCTAAACGATGTGCGAAAGGACGTCAAAAAAAAAAAAAAAAAACACTACACTATTCTTTTTGTTAACCTCAATTTTAAGATTCGCGGACGAATAATTCGTGCTCACCTGTCATCCGATATCAACTCTGTAGCGATCATCAGTCCGTGCTCTCGTCGGTGATACGTACGCGTATACATTCCATTCGTTATGCACAAGAGATGCCTCTCGCCGACCATAATGAAAGCAGCTCCGGACTAAAAGCGACGACGACATATGTTTGCACGCGGGCAACTCGCACGCTCGATCGTCTGCCAGCATCCATGCAGAGTCGATGCTATCGCGTCAACTCCGCGAGGAGTCACCGGCCGCCGTTGGTCAAACCGCAGAAGACGGTACCAAAGAGACTGACCCAGGCAGCGCGAGAGAAGAAAGCGGTCTTGTAGAAAGCCGTGCTCGGCAGGAGTGCACGCTAATTTGCGCTGAATGGGACAGGGATATGAAGGAAAGTGCTCCCTCCGCGGCGGCCGCCACCTGCAGGTATGCGCTCGCGAACGACCAGAGTCGTTCGGGCTGCTGTCGCACACAATTCCGAGAGGTCAAGAAACTGAAGACACCGGCGGCCGAGGAAGACAGCAGACAAGGTTGAAAGCTATGCAAACGCAGACGGGACGGGAAAGGCAGAGACCGTGAATGCATAGGCGACGCTCTTGGGAAAACAGGCGCGACGACCGGAAGTCTGAGAACCTAGCGTCACCCGATGAAGCTTCGTGGGCGGGGCTAGCGGGGCGGAGTTCCCGAGCTGTTTTCTTCGTTTTTTTCTGGTGTCTCGGAGTGTTGAGTTGAGGGGAGCGAGGAGGAGCGCCATTTTTAATTGCCGATATCTCTGGTGTTAATGAAGCTAGCTAAAAAATTCTTGCGGTGAATTGACCTGTGAGGGAGTACCTATCTCTCGACCGATTTGCTTTACCCCATTTTAGGCATTGCATGACCCCTTTAAGTACTTCGAGAACATTTGTGTGTAGTAGGTGCACGGCAGCGTTTTTGAAAAAAAAAAAAAAAGGTTTGTCCAATAGGGCAACAAGCTCTGGTTTCGGATAATACAGTCCACTAGAACATTGTCCTCGTAGAAGAGCGTACTACATGGGGCTGCTTCTTTCGCTAGTTTCAAGAAGAATAGCGCAAGCGTCAGACCCGAAGTTGATTAACTAAACGATATATCCAGCGACGTAAGGTGAACCGGAATAGGTGACAGTGGAAAATGGGATGGTAGGAGATGCCACCACTTCCTTCAGTGCCTTGATTTTGCTCTCAGATGAAACGTCCGTTTTGACAATGTAGTCATGTGCCGCTAGCTGTTACGGCCCTCGCATCTAGCATATGTCGTTCCCTTCCACACATTAAACTTACTTTCCCGAAGAGAGCCTCAATGGGTCGCTATATAAGGCTTGAAATGAGTCTTCAGTGAGAGAGTACTTATTTAACGTTTTAGAAGTTTCTTGCATACTTTCGATATAGCAGGTGAACTCATTTGTAAGTCACTGCATCGAGTATCACCTTCATCATTTATTGGCCTTTTTTTACCACTTCGAGCACAAGTGGTGCCATGAATATCAAACCATTTTTTGTTTTCATAATAAGCATAATATCATGTAAAAATTTCATTAAAACAATGTTTATTTGCAAAATTAAAATAATGTTTATAATACCACACATTGCCTAATATATGAATTGTAATAACATTTCAAACTCAACCCTACAACGTTTACTTTGACTGTTATACTAATACTTTATATCATGCGAGCATTTTGCCATTTACATTACATTTTTATAAAATTATTTTCATCTTCGGTGCTACATGAATGGTTTCGCATCTAGCGCTGAAAGACGGTTTTGCTGTTGCAGACGAGTTGCTGTCATGTTAGCCTTGAAGAAGCTTCGATGTGACCACTGCTCATTCAGTTTTCTTTTTGTTCCTATTCTTGTACAGGCTTGTGGAAAATTCGGATTAAAATGGACAAAAGTAGCTACCGTGCCGCAATGTATGCCATGCTTGTCGAACGTTTGCTGAACGACAGTGTTTTTTATATCCGTTCACGTGTGGTACGTTGACGACATGCCGCTGCAGCATCTACCTTCTGTGCTCCTTAATTTCGGTGCTGCACTCACCATGAAACTCGCGAACGACAGCGCGAAACCAGGCAAAAGCCACCCGCCGCCGCTGAAGCAGACGCGGAGCGAACAGTGAGCAAGGTCGCGCCCCTTGCGGTGGCGGAGAGCGTAACTCAAGGAGAAAAGTTCCCATTGTTCCCGCGGCGATTGAGAAGGCCGTAAGAAAGAGCGCGCACTCTCTCCCTCGAGACCGGCCGTGGTCAAGCAAAACAAAACAAGAATCCCGAAGACATGCTGGGCGAATGTGAAATCGGAATTTAATGTACAAAGGGAGAGAATTCAGATGTAAATTTTCCGGCCTCGATCCACAAGGAAACACTTTTTGTATGTGAGGTGTCTCGCATAGCCTGAGTCGCTTTGGGACGTTAAACCCAGAAACGTAAACATAAAGTTTTTTGTGTGTCATGCCACTGCGCTAAATGTTGTAGTTTTTCCCGCATCGGTGAGAAATGCAAGTATTGCCGATAATTTTTTTTCCGCCTCATTCATTGTAAGAATGATTTGATTCGCTGATTGATCTCATGTTCAGAAACGCTGAGAAAAGCCTTGGTGGATCGTAGCCCATCGCAGTTTTTTTATTCAACAGTGTTATGTGTTCGGCAAGCAATTTGTCGCTCAGCGTGTTAATTTTCCTGAAAAACACGAATAGAAGGATAACTGCGCTTCATCTATAGCGTTCACTAGAGCAGCAAGCATGACTATCTAATTTTTGCTTGCGTGTAAGATGTTGCGTGACACGAGTATTTTGATTCACGACTTACAAGGAACTGAAACAAAAAAACATATTATCCGAACAGTTATCTGCAATTACCTTTATATTAAGAATATCTACACAAATTGAGCGCGTTATCGAAAGATTATTCGGTGTCTGTAGCAGACGACGCACGCTAACCCATTTTGCGACAGGCCACTGTCCGCAGCGCCAATTGCGTCTTTAAGCGGAGAAGCAGTGGACTACGCTTTGCACCCGGCGACCGCTGTAATTACAGTATCGTATACATTCAACCAAACATCCTCACTTTGCAAGAATTTATATTTTAAGAAAGTTGCTTTTTATGCTCTGTACGTTTAACCATAACCAAAAGCATAGAAAGAAAAAAAATCATTCATGCCTCAGCGTTGCCTCAAACGGCAGTACAATAAACTGTATTTTTGAGGTATTGAACTATTACTACCGTTTAAACAACGTTAAGTTTACATATCATGAGTTTAAAATTATTAACAAGTGAGTAGCCGCAATGCCTTCTTGTCTTGACTTGTGGGCTCTTGCGCGTCGCGCGTCTCTTGGCAACCGTGAAAACGATTCCGCTGGTCGGTCCATGTGCCTTGCATGTGCCCACATATTGCTTTCTTGAGTTCAACATGGTACGCAAATTAAAGTTTCACGAGCAAAAGCTCTTGAAGAAAGTCGATTTTATATCATGGGAAGTCGACAACAACCTCCATGAAGTGAAGATAATGAGAAAGTATTATGTTCAGAAGCGGGAGGACTATACCAAGTGAGTTCATCGCGCCGGTGATCGGGCCATTGACGCGTATTCCGGTCGGTTTAGATACGGAGCTATTCATGGAGTTCTTATACTTTCTTCACGTGTAATTTTTATGCAGGTACAACAAACTCTCACGTGCTGTACGTGATCTGGCGCGCAAGATTAAAGAGCTTGATCCAAAGGACCCATTTCGTGCCAAGGCAACCTCCGACCTGCTGAATAAATTGTGAGTCTTTTTGGGTTTTTTTTTTTTTTTTTTGTCATTTAACATTTCCAGGACTACGTTGTCACTGAAAGAGTGGCCCTAAAAAGTCGTAAAATGGAATTGGAAGATGATGGGGTATATGTAGACGTTTTATTTCTTATGCTGGCATCCGTTCTGTTTCTGCTGCTGAACTTGACTTGCTTCATCTGAAGACTTGATAGGGCTTAACACTGGTTGTAAGAGTACTTAGCATGTCATACACTCAGTTGGATTAGTCTCTTATAATAATCGTGACGACTACTACGCACTTTAGAAGCGCTAAAATTTGAGTTTTCTTATTGCCCTCACTTTGTGAAAGTACGACCGTGTGTTCGTATTTCAGAGACTTCATAAGGGTTAGTCACCTCTGCCGTGCCGCTGTTTTGTATGTATCTCATTGCAAAATAATAGTGGTCACCTTTCCGCGGTTGTTTGCACCTCACAGAAACATTATTAATTTTTATCTTGACTATTGGAGCACAAGCTGTGCAGCCTTCAACAGTTGCAGGTAGTGGTCACAGGCACGAACATGGATAGTGTGTGTTCATACTTCACTTCTCTGTGTCCACTGCCAAAGAGTAATGTAAGTGAAAATAGAAACTAAAACTATAATATAAACATCATGAGAGAAAAGGGAAATCTGGTTATGCTTCTCTATTTCATTTCAAACCAATTACTCACCTAAGGGCTTTTAGTCAGTGGGGGTCTCGAGGGTTCTAAGACTCCGACTAGAATTTAAGAGGAGTCTTAGCCCCCCCCCCCCCCCCCCCGCGATGAAATATATAAGTACTGCATGAATACAAGGAGTTTTAATACATTTAACACATTTCCTGAAATTCTATACGGAGAAAATCAATTTCTCCCCTTTGTGTAAAACAATGTTTGATGCAGGCCATCAGCCGCTTTCTCTCTCTCCCTCATTATTTTCTTCTCCACCTGCACTTGAATCCCTGGAGGCCACTGTCTGATGGAGCTGGACATTAAGCACTCACTTCATACTTGCTGCTTTGAAAACAATAATTTTTAAGGCTTCTTAATCATTTGTATCCTAGCGTCCACATATTGCCACCGAATGTGACCGGATTACTGATCATACAAACGAACTGAAGCTATGAAATAGCATGCGAAGATATTACTTTACCATCTGCAATGACATGGTAGAGATATTTGATGCCAGTTTAGCTTCGTGTTCTACATCTTATCAGTAATGTGCTTATATTTGCTGCCTAAATATGGGGGGGCTGGGAAACAAAGGCTTGATATTATAATATGCTAGCGTGCCTGACTCGGCATTCAGGAGCACTGAAAGGTTGATTCTTATTTCACCTTCCCGTCGCAAATGAGGAACCCAAGTTGGCTGCTCTTGTGGTCTTGTTCAGTTGCACAAACCATGAGAGAATCAGGGCTCGGCCATGTCAGCTGCCAATTAATACCTGCCAGTGCCATGCTTGTGATTTTTAGCTCACAGTGCCGACACTGATGCCCGATTTTCTGCGTTACATACCCTTTAAAGCTGTGGCTTTCTAAAAGAGGCTCCAGAAAGGCTTTGAAAGACAGGTGTGCTATCAGGGCAATGACAGTCAGCTTTGTAAAGGACACATTGAAAACACTGATGCATTCACTTGCTCTTAGATGACTAGTAATGCAATAGCAACACGGACAAGAACAAGAGAGACGGACGCAAACACGTTCTTGTTCGTGTTCTTGTATCTTCTTTCCTTCTTCATTAGTTGCTTTGTCATCAACTTCATAACTGTCATTGCCATTTCTTCTGCTGCAACCATCGAGCTGGCCTCATATTTTTTTCAACTCCCATGCCTTCAGCAAGGGTCTTGGCTATTGCCAGAGAGTTTTCTTTTCCAACATCTCAGTAGTTGGAAAGATATTCCAAACATGCTTTCAGTAGATGCACCTTGTGACAATATTGGCTGTTTTGATTGCATGACCTTGCATGCAACAGAAATCTGAGGTCTGTGAGTTGTCTAGCAATACTCCATGCTTCATGCCTCACATTAGGCTCTAGAGGTGTGTGCAGGCCGAAATTTTGAGCCCGAGCCCAGCCCGGGCCCGACTCTGAAATAGACTGAGCCCGGCCTGGCCCGTCATGCTATAATTGCTGTTGAAGCAATGAAAAAGGAAAAAAAAAAAATGATTTCAGGATAAGTTTTTCCAAGATCTTAGAATATTGAGTTCTCACATTTGAAATGGCAAATTCACTGAATATGTAGAGGCACAGCACGTACATAATTAGCGTACTGTGCAAAAACAAGTTATGCATTGAATTGAGGCATTTGCGGCTCTCCTGGATAATGAGCTCGACGGTTAGCACTGAAGTTTCTTTCAGTGCTTTCAGGCTGGAATGACTAACAGTTCTTTGATACGGGAACGCAAGTTTTCGATAAGCTGCTTCAAAAGTGCACTAGCACTGAACTTAAACAAGGGGTTGGTTTTGTGGTCGATTTCTCGGTGAGCTCACCTTGCTCACCGTGAGCCTTTCACATGAGCTTTTTGTAACAAGAGAAACAAGAGGAAACTCAGAATAACAGCTTGAGAGGCGAGTTGGTGCTGCATAGTACCCAGAAATGTGCCGCAGTGTTCACAATCACGTGAATAGAAAACACAACACAGACGCACACGTGCCTGCAGTTTCTGCGGTGTGCGTGTGCAGTTTCATATTACAGTTGGTAGTGTGCGCCTGTGTTGTGTTTTCTATTCACGTGATTGTGCTCGTTGCGCCACATTTTTGGGTACTAAGAGGAAACTCTTGCACCGCAGATGCTTTTAACTGTGTCCCACTTTAAACGAGGTCATGTCGAGGTAGAAGTAAGCCATAGCAGAGACGTTTGATAGGCAACAGCATGGCGCGAATCTTGAAATGGATACCTAAACATCAGCACCGATGTTACCAAAGCGGAAATACGAAAATCGAAACTAAATAGCCCACAAACGTCTCCTCTGCTTAGTCATTGACGGTTACCAAAAATCCGTTGTGGCGAGGAGGTGGGGAGGAAAGGCAGGTCGACGCCGGGAAAGAACTTAGATCTCGCATGGGGAAGACGCGGGAAAATGCTGTGCATTCTAGACACTTATCGCACAATGCCCTTATTTGCACTTTCGCAAACGTTACATGTGTTCTTGATCATGGTGTCTGGCCCGGTCCACCCGAGCCCGAGGGAAAGGGCTTCCAAGCGGCTTGAGGCCGGGCTGGGTACGGGCTTTCAGGCCGGCCCGAGCCCATGCACAGCTCTACTAGGCTCTGCATGCTGTGACTTGGCCAGTTCAGCTGTTTTATAATACTCAGTCTTTAGGGTTCGTATCTTGCACTCCCAGCGAAAGTCACAAACAAACGTTAATGCGAGGCTTGAGAGTGGTATCTGAGGGTCTTCCAGCGCTGAACAGATGCAGAAAACAAGATAGAAGAATACTAAAACAAGCGATGGTTCTTCTGAAGATTCTGCGGCTTCCCTAACAACAGGATTCAGTGAATTTCATCCGCATAGAAAAAAAAAAAAATGCTCTGTAATTCAATTCAAAAGTTCTTGCTTTCATCCTTTTTCTTCCTTTTTGTGTTCGTGCTATTGTGAAGCCTTGGCCACAATAATCTTCAGTTTAGATCTGCTACTTTTGGAGTGCTGATAGAGTGCTCTCAGTACAGCCTGCTCCAGTTGAGTCACTGACTGGTATAAGCCCAATTAAGTGTTCTCTACATTATTAATCTTATTTATCAGTACCTCAGAGACCCCACTGAAGGGCTGCTACAGGGGGTGGAACATTCAGCACTATTCTTTTGGTGGATGATACGAAGGAAGGGGGGGTCGGTTTGGTGAACAGTGGTGTTTGGCATGTCATTCTAGTTCTTTGTAGTTGTCACAGAATAGGCGGCATCCATTAATTTGCCCATGTTGCACTTATACACATGCTGAATTGTTGTTCTGTAAACCCCACATGTTCACGGGACCTGTATGTGACCACCGGTCGGGCACGCAAGAACGCGTATGTGCACATTGCCTCGGAACAGTATAGCTTTCCCTGTGTTAGCTCCATCTCTCTCCATGCTCGAGCAGAAGAGTACGTGCTGCCTGTGTCGTACGTTCCCCACTCAGTCACCCTTACTGCATCCAAAGTATAGAGCTTCTTTTGTATACCCGTATATTCTTTTTCCCTGGCAATGGGACCCCCAGAAGAACCGAAGTCAGGGCGTACGTGACTGTTGTTTTTGTTGTGTGTTATTTTTTTCAAACCTAAGATGGGGGCGTCCATGCAGTGCTAAAGTGTGATGTGTCTACGTAAGCCTTCCTCTGTGAGTGAACTACTTTGTGCGCTCTAAGTGTGTGTTTTGTTTCGGACTCCGACCCTGCGCACAAGGCATCGTCGACAAGGGTTTAAAAAGGAGAGGAGCCGCCGAGGCCCCTAAGTCAGTCCGCCCATTTCGCTCCCGAAGAAGGAAACCCGAGCTGTCGTGTGCTCCTGGGGGATACCCGAGCGCCGCCGCCGGCACCGCATCCTCAGATTGCAAGCTGCACTGAAGGACCGTCACCTTCGAGTGCCGCCCGTCTGCGTCGTCCCGGTGATGGACTGCCGCCACGTTCCTCAGTCAATTGTATGTTCGAAACTGCTCTGAACTTTCTTTCCCTTGCTGTTACTTATATTGTTACTTCCATCCTGGAAAAGCATGACACTGTACACGTAATTCGGAGTATTTAATTCGATTGTTTCTTCACTCGTGTCGTTGCCTTTTAGAATGTTAATTTCTGCCCCCTAAATGTTTTGTGTATTCTGTATCTGAGCCTATAAACGTCTTCTTATTGTTGTTTGAAGTCAGCGTGTCCTCGTCTCATTCTCTACGTTTGCTTACCAGCTACGCCGGGCATCGAACGACCACCCCCCTTTTTGTCAAGTCTCGGTGATGACCTCCGGAGATTACCGAGCGCATGACAATTAAACTGGCGTCCACGACAGGACGTTCGATGCAAAGGGAACGTGGCAAACGGAGAGAGAGACGTGTTGATTCTTGAGGTGTGCCTCCATAAACTAGAGGAGCGTTGTTCGCGAACAGGATTTTTTGTGGCGAGCTTCTATTTGAATTGTTGAAAATGTTTCCATAGATAGAAGCATGGATTTTGAAAAGTTGATCGCGATGGGTAGCCAGCTTGGCTTGAGTGGCACTGAGCTTAGGAAATGGGTAGAGGATAAGCAGCGTGAGGAGCGAGCATTTGCTAGACAGGCAGCGGAGGATGAGCGTTCGGCCGCAAAGAAAGCTGACGAACGTCAGATTGAGATGATGCGCTTGAAAATACAGTGCCAGCAACTAGAGAAGGAGACCAGAGAAAAGGAAGGAAGCCGAGAAAAGGGTGAACTAAAGCTAAACGCAAGTAAGCTCCTTATCCCATTTGATGAAAAAAAGGATGATTTAGACGCGTACATAAGACGTTTTGAAAGCCTTGCGAAAAGCCAGAAGTGGCCAGAGAGCCAGTGGTCGACGGTTCTGGCTACTTGTTTGAGTGGGGAAGCACTCAGCATTTACGGGCATTTGCCACCGGGGGATGCAGCCGACTACACCACAGTTAAAACGGCCCTTTTGAAGAGATTTCGTTTCACGGTGGACGGCTTCAGAGACAAGTTCAATTCAGGAAAACCGGCAGATGGAGAAACTGCAGCTCAGTTCTCAGCGTGTCTCAGCCACTATTTTGATCGCTGGATCGAGCTGTCAGATACGAAAACGAAATTCAAAGACCTGCGAGAGCTCCTGATTAGGGAAAAGTTTCTGCATGGATGTCATTCATTTATGGGACTGTACCTGAAGGAAAGAAAGGCGAATACGCTGGAAGAGATGCTGGATTTAGCTGACCAGTTTTTAGAGGCTCAGGGAAGTCTAAATCTCGCAAAATCAAAGAAAGACAGCCGAGACGATACCGGGAGGCCCGAGGCAGACAATAAAAGAGGAAGTCAAAGGACAGCTCCCCGATGTTATCTTTGCAACCGCACTGGGCATCAGGCTTCACAATGCCGGACTCACGCCACTAACAACTACAGCCCACCTGCTTCAAGTGCGGGTGAAAGGGTCACAAGGCGGACGCGGGCCGTGCAGGACCAAACGTACGACACAGGCAGCACATACTCTTCTTCTCGAGCATGGAGAGAGGTATAGCTAACACAGGGAAAGCTATTGCTGTTTCAAGTCAAAGCGTCTTCATTTCATTCTCCACGTTTGCTTACCGGCTACGCCGGGTGATGACCTCCTGTGATTACCAAGCGTGTGACAGTAGTAAAAACAAAAAATTACCCTAGATGCGCAGATGTTCGGCCAGCGGGTTGGCAGACAGCCTTCCCATGGCTTGTGCTGTTGGAGGTGCTATAGACAGAACTGGTAATGGGCTTCAGAAATGAATGATTGTGTAAACTTGTGATAAAGGCGGTCTGGCATTTTTCCGGTGGTTAGCTAGAACTGGGAGGCTAGTGTTACATACTAGTCACTGAAACTTACATCGTAATGGCACAGTGAGAAGATAAACCTTGCTGCGTGGTTCTGTACTGCGTCGAGAATTGTCGAAAAGTAATTTTTATGGGGTTTCCAAACTGCTCATGAGTATTTTAGTTTTTTTCTGAATAAGTGTTAAGTAGAGTGCTAATTGTAGGGCTCATTTGAAGTAACTAAGAACTTGGTTTGCTTTGTCAGTACAGACAAAGCAAAGTTTGCCAGTGCGGAGTAGCAGGCCAGATTTTAATCATTCCGGCCAACCTCTAAATCCATCTATCCATCTATTGTCAGTAACATGAGTTAAGTGAAAAGACCAATTTAGATTGCACTTTGAACGAATGGTCACTGCAGTGGTTTTCAAGTTGTTGGTAAGGTAGCTTGAAGATGATTGTGAATGACATGGACAAAACAATAAAAGAGATGTTACCAGGTTAATATGTGCTGGATGTCAGATTGAAGAAGCAAAGGTTTTTGCTCTTATTTGTAAGACGATATATGAAACAGTGATCTGCAGACGTGAAGGTTCGAACTTAAGTTAGCAGATAAATTGTCGATGTGTGTGTGCGTGATAGAGAGAGAGAGGAAAGCAGGGAGCTCAGGCAAAGCCACCTAGAAACTTGAAGGCCTGCGCACTCCCTCTGTGACGTCGCGCATCTTGACCCAGCCGCCGTTCCCATGCAACCCTTTTGTGCAAGCTGCACGAGTGCAGTGCTTGAGCGGTGCGGGTGTGCAGCAAAGTTTCTGCACCCCATAATTAGTTGCACTGTCTTAAAAAGAAGCCAGTGCTGGATATGTAAATCTTTGGGCGCTTAATAAGGAGCATCAGAAATATATCTCGGACATTGCAGGTACCACATGTACGATTAAAGCTTCACGTCTGGAAGAAATGATAAGAAAGGAGCAATACACATGACTTTGTTTGAATAGTTAAAAATTATTTACATGTCTACAAACGCCAGAAATTTGTTCATGTTAGGCTGCCTCAGACAACTCTGCTGTAAATTTTTCTCTTGCCCTTGTTTGCATTTGCTGTCCTCATGCCAGATCCCGAGCTATTAATTTTTATTTTTATACGCATGGTCTTTAGCGTGTTTCCAGCAGCACGCAAGATGTTGCCATGCAGCGTCACAGGATGATGGCCATTCCTGCAAATATTGACATCCTTGTTATCTGCAAAGCAGGTGTTTAGTCAGAGCAGCGAGCTTGTCTCAGTAGTTACCTACAGCATTAAATATGGTGGAATTGACTTTTTGTGCTAATATTAGTAGTGCATGCAAAACAGCATTGACTGAAACAGGCTGTGGGGGCATCACAGCGCATCTGCTTACGTTTGTTATGTGAAAATTTCTCTGAAGTTACAGTTCTTGGATCAAGTTATCAGTGCGGGCTTTGCACGGCAGCTTCTCCAAGGCTGCATGAGCAAAGAATCCTGCTATAGAGTATATAGAGGGTTCATTTCATTAGAAGTCATTATCTGTTAAATTAATTCGGTATTCTTCAGCAAGCCTTTCTGCATCAACTGCTATCACAGATGGCTTGCAGAGTGCTCATATCTCTGGGTCAAGGAATTCTGAAGTCTAATCTTTCTTACAGAATTGAATACTGTTATATGACAAATTATAATTTGATCTAGAGAACACACGGCACTGGCCAAACCTTGTGTCTAAGCTTTCAGCCTAGAATTGTGGGAGGTTTAGAAAGTTTAGTGCTACTATGTATATTGTAGCATTCGCATCGATATCATTAACATTTTATTCGTTATGCCAATACACTAAACTCAACAGCTGAATATACTAAGCACTCATTAGCCAAACACCACGCTTGGTAAATTTATTCAAAATGTTAGGTCAAGAGGAAAGACAATACTCTGTAAATCTGTGGTCATAAGGATTTCGATAGTACGTACCTGCATTTTTAAAGACACACAACATAAATGCCAACAATGTAGTAATTACAAGAAATTGAATGCATTTGATCTGTCAGAAACAGTGCCTTGTATATAGCAGAAAAACTCATAATCACTGATAGCTGCAAGGTAGCACCAATTCCGCAGCGCCCTTTCGAAATTTCTGCCCTATATAATTACAAATTATTACTCTTAAACTATTGCTTCGATGTGCAACAACAACATATCTTAGGATCTCGCAGAGTACGGATGAAGGCGTTGTCGCAACAAGCAGCAAGCTCCTATTTTATCCTACGAGCGTCATTCGGAAAGGAAAACATATGCACTCTTGGTCCGTTGTCACAGTTGCCTTTGCAGTTCGGAACATAGCAACGACATGTTGCTTTTACACCGGGTGCAGGTCAGGGACAAATTCAGATTTGAGGGTCACAAGGCATTTTTCATCCGGAACTCGTAAACATAAAAGCAATAAAACGCAGCACCATTGCTGAGCTGTCCAGCAGCGCAAGGGAAGTAAGGAAAATCCAAAAGTTCATCATCTGGTTCACGAGGGAAATCTGAACTGAAGGTTAAAGTCGAAACTTCTGCAACATCATGACCCATAATTGGGTAGTTATCTTCATCTCAGAGGGTTAGATCTTCGACCAGGTCAAGATTGATACCTTTCTGGAATTCACGGAGATTTGGGTGAATCATATTGGATAGAATGCTTGTAAGTTATAGAATTTTTTTACTTAATAATAATTTCACCTCATGTTGGTATTATTGGCTTTTGTGGCATTTCAGAGAAGTTTTCTTTTTGTTGTTTAGATGTTTTACTGTGGTATTAAACTAGTGTGATTTTAGGTGTTCAGTAAAAAAATGGTTGGTATGTATTTTTCAACTGAAGAGAGCATTTTTTCTGTAAATAAGAGGTTCCGATTAAGTGGGCAGATCACCGAGAAGGAGGAAGAGAAAGTGATTGTGCGGACCAGGTGACTGCAAGTTAGGCCACCCCTGATCCGGTCCTGCTCGCTACCAGTGCCCGCTACCAGTGCCTGGATCCCCGCTTAACACTTGGTGGAGGTCGCGGGATTTCTCTTCCATTTCCTCGCCCTGGAGCTCCGCAACCGCCGAATTCCTACCTCAGTGACAGACTCCAGCACTAACACCACCGGCCCCGCTACCTCGGCCTCTTCTATTCCATGCTCCGGGGTGCTTCGCCAGCGGGACCCGCCGGTCTTCAGCGGTACTGACGATCAGGACGTCGAGGACTGGCTTTCTTCGTATGAACATGTAAGCACCCACAATAAGTGGGATGACATCCTAAAACTTAACAATGTGATCTTCTACCTGACCCAAGTAGCAAAGTTGTGGTTCACAAATCACGAGGCTCACATTACAACTTGGGCCTCGTTCAAATCCCGATTTGTGGATGTCTTCGGTCGACCTGCGGTCCGCAAGCTTCGCGCCGAACACCGTTTGCGCGAGCGGATCCAGCACACAGGAGAAACCTTTACCAGCTACATCGAAGACGTTTTAGATTTGTGTCATTGTGTAAACGCATCAATGACTGAAGCCGAGAAGATTCGCCACATCATGATGGGCATCCACGAAGGCGTATTTAACATTCTGATGGCAAAAGAGCCCCGTACTGTAAGTGAGGTTGTCATGTTGTGTCAAAACCACGACGACTTTCGTTGGCAACGCGTCGTCCCTCGACAACCTGAAGCCACGATCGCGGCTATGTCTGACGCCCCTGTCAGCTGCACACTAATTCAAGAAATTAAAGACTTCGTACGGGAAGAAGTTGCACGGCAATTATGGTTAATTTCAAACGTTCTGCATTCCAGCTCACACCTGGCTCCGACCATACGCCAGGTTATTCAGGAACAAGTTGCCGACGCACTTCCGCCCCCTCGACAACTTACTCTTCATTCCGCACCACTAACAGCTCCGCTCATTCATGCCGACGCTGTTCCGACGTCCAGACCCACTCCACTGTCTTATGCTGAGGTTGCCGCAAGACCACCCCCTCCTACGCCTTTGCCATCGTATGGTCCGCCTCAGCGCGCATTTTTCACTCAGCGTCGTGCGCCACCTATTCTACGCCCTTGGCGCACATCTGACAACCGGCCAATTTGCTTTGCGTGTGGTCTCCCTGGCCATGTTGCACGCCTGTGCCGCCGTCGCCCGACACCGTATGCTTTCGATCAGAGCCCGGCTGCCTACGCACAGCCACCGTCCCCACCCCGTGCGCCACCTCAGCCCTCGTCTCACTTTGACCACTTCTCGCACGACCACCGCTCAACCTCTCCGTGTCGTTGCTTGCTGTCACCGAAGCGTCGTCGCTCTACCTCGCCAGTGCCGGAAAACCACTAGACGCAGTTCCGCAGGCAAGAACTGCGCTTTCGTCGACAAGTGAAAGTCCTGCTTCGCCACCTAATAATTTAATCGAACTTACCATTGAAAATGTTTGTACTCTTGCGCTTGTAGATACTGGTGCTGCTGTGTCGGTTATTAACGTTAGACTGTGCCGCTTGTTACGAAAAGTTGTTTTGCCGTATTCTGGGATTTCTTTGCGCACCGCCACTGCTCAGCACATCGCACCGCTCGGTACCTGCACGGCTCGAGTCACCATTCAAGACGTTCTCTATGTCATCAGTTTTAGCGTTCTCCGTGACTGCTCACATGACATTATTTTAGGGTGGGACTTCTTGTGTCGCAATCGCGCCGTAATTAATTGCGCTCGTGCCGAGGTAGAGCTTTCTCCGCTGAGCACCGCATCGACCGCCGTTAACGTTCTTGGGGAAGCCAAATGCCACGTTGCGGAAGCTACTGATATCCCGCCTTTATCTGCCGCTATTGTGCCTATAAACTATGCCTCTCTTCATAACTGTACAGTGCTCTTCACCCCATCTTCCCTTTTCGTCTCGCGACGCTGTCTTCCCCTACCCTGCGCCGTCCTTAGTGTACGAAGCGGCCGCACCGAACTAGCCATTACTAACGATTCGTTCTATCCACTCACGTTGCAATGTGGCGAGTGCGTTGGGCATGCCGACCCTGTTCGATCAGAAAATTTTGTTACCGTCCCGCCGCTTCACTCCGCCTGTGCCGACACAATTTCCGACAGCATAAGTGCCCTTAGCCCACCTCGTTCCTCGTCTCCTTCATCGCCTCTTGATGCCTTTGACAAAGCCATCGACAGTGCTCTCACTCCAGATCAACGCGCCAAGCTCTTCAACTTGCTGAACCGATTCCGAACTTCCTTTGACATCCAGCAGCCATCCTTGGGTCGGACATCAACTGTTGCCCACCACATCTATACTGGTACGCATGCCCCATTACGCCAACGTCCTTATCGTGTATCAGCCTCAGAGCGCCGCATTATTGATGAGCAAGTCGATGAGATGCTCAGTAGAGGTGTTATTCAGCCCTCCAGTAGCCCTTGGGCGTCCCCGGTCGTTTTAGTCAAGAAGAAAGACTGGTCTATTCGATTCTGTGTGGACTACCGCCGCCTTAATGCGATCACACGAAAGGACGTCTATCTGCTACCACGCATAAACGACGCGCTGGATACTTTGCATGGAGCAGAATTTTTCTCTTCAATCGATTTACAATCTGGCTACTGGCAAGTTCCAATGGCTGAAGACGATCGCCCCAAGACAGCTTTTGTCACCCCCGACGGGCTCTATGAGTTCAACGTCATGCCGTTTGGCCTGTGTAACGCGCCTGCCACCTTTGAACGCATGATGGACAATATTCTCCGCAGTTTGAAGTGGCACACATGTGTCTGCTACTTGGATGACATCGTCGTATTTTCATCCGACTTCGCGACCCACCTAACTCGCCTTGAAACTGTCTTGCAATGTCTTAGCGACGCTGGTCTACAGCTCAATCTGAAAAAGTGCCATTTCGCCGCTCGCCAACTTACAATTTTAGGGCATTCAGTGTCCAAGGATGGCATCCTTCCTGATCCATCTAAACTCCGCGCTGTCGCTGAGTTCCCGAAGCCAACATCTGTCAAGCAACTACGCAGCTTCATATGCTTATACTCCTATTTTAGACATTTCGTTCGGAACTTTGCGACCATCATTGCTCCTCTGACGCGACTTCTCAGCGCCCACAAAGATCTTTCTGCCTGGTCGCCGGCTCGCGATACTGCTTTTACGAAATTGCGCACAATACTTAGCTCACCCCCCATATTGCGCCATTTCGATCCGGCTGCTCCTACCGAAGTGCACACCGATGCCAGCGACGCCGGCCTCGGCGCTGTTCTTGCCCAACGAAAACACGGTGTTAATGAATACGTTGTGGCGTACGCAAGTCGAACGCTGACCAAGGCCGAGACCAACTACTCGGTGACAGAAAAGGAATGCTTGGCAATTGTTTGGGCGCTTCAGAAATTTCGGCCATACTTGTATGGGCGCCCATTTGATGTTGTTACGTACCACCACGCTTTATGTTGGTTGTCTTCACTAAAAGACCCCACCGGCCGTCTCGCCCGCTGGTCGCTTAGACTACAAGAGTATGATATCCGAGTCATCTATCGTACAGGGGGTAAGCACTCCGACGCAGACGCTTTATCTCGCTCGCCAGTGTCGCCTGACGTTCCGTCGTTCCCTGCCTCCAGCTCCGCCTTGTCTTCCTTGTCCATCGACGACATGCCATCAGAACAGCGCAAGGATCCCTGGCTTACATCACTAATCGATCTTCTTACGAACTCGTCACTTTCACCGGCTCCTCGCGCCCTTCGTCGTCAAGCGCAGTATTTCGCCCTTCGTGACCGTCTTCTCTATCGACGCAACTATATGCCAGATGGCCGTAAGTGGCTGCTCGTCGTACCTCGCCACCTCCGAAGTGATATCTGGTCATCTTACCATAACGATCCGCAGTGTGGCCATGTGGGTGTATTTAAGACTTATGAACGGTTGCGACAGCGCTTTTACTGGTGCGGTATGTATACCTTCGTCAGTAAGTATGTGCGTTCGTGCATCGATTGCCAGCGTCGCAAGCCACCTCCTCTCCATCAGCCGGCTCCACTACAGCACCTTCCGTGCCCATACCGACCATTCGATCGTGTTGGCATCGATTTGTATGGACCTCTACCGTACACACCTGCAGGAAATCGTTGGATAATCGTGGCCGTCGATCACCTTACTCGATATACGGAGACAGCAGCACTTCAGGATGCCACCGGACCCACTATCGCGTCCTTTCTTCTTCATCATTTCATTCTGCGGCATGGTGCCCCCCGTGAACTTCTAAGTGATCGAGGCAAATCTTTCCTATCTGAGGTTGTCGAAGCGCGTACCACCCTCAAACCAACGGACTGACAGAGCGCTTCAATCGCACACTAGGTGACATGATGTCCAAGTACATCGCCTCCGATCACTCCGATTGGGACAAGATTCTCCCATTTATAACCTACGCCTATAACATCGCCATTTTTTCTGCTGTACGGGCGTGAACCTTCGTCTCCACTCAACACCATCCTTCCCTACCGTCCTGATATCTCAGAGTATACATTGCTTTCAGCAGCTGCCAGGCACGCTGAAGGATGTCGGAAACTGGCTCGCTCACTCACTTCGAACGAGCGAGCCCAGAAACAAGCGCACAGTGACAGCAGCCACTCTGTCCACCAATTTTCTCCCGGTTCTTACGTGTGGCTCTGGGTTCCATCGACACCACCCGGTCTGACCAGCAAGTTTATTTCCAAGTACCACGGACCCTACCTAGTGCTCCAACAGACTTCTCCCGTGAAATACCTAGTTGAACCGCTAGCCGTATCCACCGACCTTCACCGCCGTGGGCGTGAGATTGTTCACGTCGACCGTTTGAAGCCTTACTACGATCCCGCATTCCTTTCGTCTCCTTGAGTCGCCAGGATGGCTCCTCTTTTCTGCGGGGGCCAGATTGTAAAGAAGAGGTTCCGATTAAGTGGGCAGATCACCGAGAAGGAGGAAGAGAAAGTGATTGTGCGGACCAGGTGACTGCAAGTTAGGGCACCCCTGATCCGGACCTGCTCGCTACCAGTGCCCGCTACCAGTGCCTGGATCCCCGCTTAACACTTCTTTAAATAGCAGCCATTTAGTTTAAAACAGAAGCTTGGCAAGTTGGTAGTCCATTTCATAGGAACAACGCGAAACTACCATTGTTCTCACTTTGTACTGATTATTTCGCACTGTTTCTATGAAACCATTTAGTTTCTGGGATGCAACCAGGAAAATTGGTCCGGAACCAAGTTTCGAAGGTATTGAGTTCATGGTTAATGGTCTGGTAATCTCCCTTGATATAAAGTTTGAGATTGTTTTAGTTATTTTGTAGGGAGTGGTAATCAGCGGTTGAGAAATGCGGCATGGATTATTGAGTGTTCACTGAGTCTTTGTAAATACAAAAGTGATGGCAAATTTTCTGGATGTGACGTTATTAGCGGATCTACTGTGCTGGATGACTGATCGCTCTGTCTAGTTGTGCTGACGATCAGTTGAGTTAGAGGAAATGTTTGGCACCTGTTCAGGAAATCATGGGCAGAAGGGTTTGATGTCGTTTCAGAGAAGTTAGAATTGTCTAGTATGTAAAGAGCAGTGTGCGAAAGCTCTGAGCTTAGGACGTGAAGGGCGTTATGAAGGAAGCGTTGCTGTCAGGAGCAAGGTAGCAAGTGCAGGTTACTGTTTGTAGAAATGAGTTCTAAGAACAGATGGCTAGTATTTATAGGGGTGAGTCAATCGTTATATATTGGAATTGCAGGCTCTGGTGAGTTGCTATCAAGATGCCACTGCCTTGCTTACCTATGCAGTAATGCCGGAAGAGGCAGGTTTTTTTATTAAATATCTCCTGTACTTCATTGTTGATTATGTTTTCAGTCAACCAAGTCTCTGTTAGGACAATGCTGACACTGGTATCAACGAGGCTAGTAAGTGCATCATGTTTAGGCATGAGGCTTCTTATGTTGGTGTCAAGGAATGCAAGTGAGTTAGAAGTGGATTTGAGGGCAAGCTTAGTTGATACCTACGAGGTACAAGGAACAACTCGACACGATGTGGTCAAACGTGTACATGTTTCCAGTTACAGTAAACATTTTGTTGATTTTTGACATAATCTATCAGGTTTTTATGGGCAGTACAAGTGCACCGAGAGTAATCCTCGGAAGCGCTGCAGTTAGTACCTTTAAGGTGCTTTGCATTCGGAAGAACCATTTCATTTACTTTGAAATGGATGAATTTGACTGTGATAAGTCTGTTCCTATTAGTATTGACTTGGTGAAGTTGATGGGGTCATTCAAAATCTATTGGTTGAATTGTAACATTGAGCTTTGTACAGAAAAGATTGATAATTCACTTCTTGATGACGATAGGCTTGTTTTGCATCATCATCTAGCCTTTGTACATTGTCTACAAGTTGGCTTGTACTGTCTTGGGCAAAGCACTGGACATCATTAATTTGCGATTTCAGAGAGTCTAGGGGAGCACACATGCCTTCAATTTTAATTAGCCTTGTTTTTATCTCCTCAAAGTCGTTTTCTTCTGTGGCCACTTTAATGTGAATAGAGTCCATCTTTTTTAGAATCTATGCATGCCCATTTTTGAACTTGTTCAGTGCCTGCAGAATTTCGCTGTTGGTTTCACTATTGGCTGAGCAGGTGTTTGGCTTGAGATTTTGCTCAGTATCGCAGCACAGCAATAAAAGGTAAAAAAAAACTTTTGTGCAGGCACTTGCAATGGCCCTTGCCATTAGTTCTGTTTTTGACCAAACTGTAATGGACATTAATATTTTATGTCTGATGTCAAACATACAGTCTAGTCATGATGCAATAATATTTTATAGCCTTCTGTGTGTCATTTTTCTGCAACAGTAATATGCCACATAGCGCATGCCTCAGGTGCTCTTTCATGACCTCGTCATATGCACGAATGAGCTCGACTAACGCCAGAAAGTTTTCATTAATTTCTGTAAGTAGCTTGTGTGAAGAGGCGCGAAATATGTCATGCAGTGCTTCAAGAACAAAGGTGTTATGCTGATCATGTACTCAGCACTTGCCCAGTGTTCCTTCACTCATGTCATGATTAATTCTGTTCCTTTCCAATGCATTCCACATGTCTCATTCTGAGGCTTGCCTCTGTTCGAGTTTGTTATGAAAAGGAATTATTTGTTGACTTTAATAGCTTCCAAGAATCTTAGCCATGGGTTTTCAGTCATTGGATCCAGTGATCACCAGTGATGGTTTAGAATTGCTGTCATAAAGCTGGGAAAAGAGAACACTCTGTCCACAGCTGTAGAATGACATCGCTTGTGCTTCTTCAAAACTTTGCTGTTATCGAGGTGTCTTTCATGAAACCTAGACGTTAACCTCGGGGGAAATTCCTTGCTGTCCTTGTGTGTGTCTGCAGGCACCGTAGCAGGGGTGGATGCAAAAGAAGAGGGGTTGAGACAAAGGAAATTTAAGTAGGTGAACTGCATCGCAGCCCTCCTCCCCTCCATTAAAGATATCCTTGAAATGCATGTTCCAGGGCCACTTATAAATCCACCACTGCATTTGAGTCACTAAAATGTCTCGAACAATTGTAATATTGAGTTGCAAAGCAGAGTTGCCTAGATTTCCTTTGCGGGTAATTTAGTGCTCGTTTTCGTAGTCAGTACAGGTTGTGTTTACATTCGTATTCCTAAAGCAGCAAAGCAGTGCTTTCTGGATGTGTGTGGGCTAATTTAGTTTCCTGGTATTACAAGTACACTCCCTGTGTCAAATGTTTTTCATGCAGTCTCTCTTCTGTTGCGAGAACGTTTATACAAATTAGGTGGTGCATTACTGAAACTGGTTTACAGCGCAAACAACCACAAGAAGAAACGAAGTGACAGGACAGAGCACGCTCTGTCCTGTCACTTTATTCTTTTTTGTGTTTGTCTTTCTGTATTGTAAACCAATTTCTCTTCTCTGGGTCCCCAAGTTTGACGATGCTTAGTTTTTTCAGGGCATCTCCACTTTTATCGATACTATTATCTTGCTTATGCAGCTGATTTTTTTGTTTCCTCACTTTGCTTTTAATAGCATCTACCGTAAAGGCACCATTTCTCATAAATAAAGTATTGATAGTTAAGTGAAGTTTAAGCACTGAATTGGGCGACAGCCGAGTTGGACCGTATTTCTAGCCATCAATGGAGAATATGTTGCCAGCATTATATCTTTCGAAATTTTGTTCCTTCGGTGTTGAATTACAGTGCCTCAGCTACAGATTGAGGGGGAGAGGAGGGGGGGGGGGGGGGGGGGGGGGGCGGGGGGGGGAAGTGGCACCACAACCGCTAGCCATATTGGCACACTCTTCTTTATGGTGTCCTGTGGAACTACACTGGCTGCCCATGCCCAAGGACAATACTGCGTGATATTAAGAGGTTTAGCATTATGCAATGCATATTCCATTGCTGTTTGCCTACACATGCAAACCTGCTAAGTGGCAGGTTTGTGCCTGCATTTGGCACTTTTTTGGAAGCATGCATGTATGTATGGGACTTTGCAGAAGCAGATTGCACCATGATACAGCACTTTAATAGAGTGCATTTTCTAGTTTTCATTTCGTCATGTGTTTCAATGTGACTTATCCTGGTAATATATTCGAATGAGCTTCAGGTCTGTGACGGCACCGTAGGTTGGTGGCAAAAAAAAAAAAGTGTTGCATTGCCAAGGCCCATGCTTAGCCACTTAACTTGAAGGGAGGCATCTAGTGCCCTTCTGTTCACTTTTATTGGGCTCACTGTGCAGGCCACCTAAATAGGATAAAAATGTTTGATATTATAGAGGCCAAACACATTTGCATAAAGTAACGAAGCATGTGGTGCAGCTTAAACTTGAATCCTCTATTTGTGCCACATTAGGAAGTTGGGCTTGTGTATATCGCGTGTGTATCCAAATTTCAGGAATCGAAAGAATTAAAATATTTTTGATGTAAAACTTTTAACTTCAGAATTCAGGATCACTCTTTTATTGATGGAAACAATTTTCTCAACACTGGCTTCTGAGCCATTGTACAATGCAGAATACTGGGCAGAGCTCTACCTGTACTGTATAGTAAGCCTTAAAAAATTGATGCCGACTCTAATGTCACATTTCCCATTTCACATGGTGGTTGTCAAGAGATAATGTGCAAGTCTTGTTTGCTTTTCTTGTGGAATCACCATGTAAGTAACTCTTTGGTTGCCACGCCTATTCAAATCGATCACCGGTGATCGATGATTTAAATCGCAGATTTAGACATGCTCAAATCATTTCTTGTGCACCTAGCTTCACCCAGTGGTTAGTGTAGGCACTGCACTTGTAGAACCAGTTTAAATTTTCTCACTCTTGTGACGTTCTGATTTTTTATGTACCTTTTCTAGAACTAATGTGCATGTGTTGTTGCAAACGAGGGCATGGCGACTGCGGTTAAAAAAAAAAAAAAAA
>JAJIZL010086184.1:0-11435 GCA_023969395.1 Amblyomma maculatum | reverse complement strand
TTTTTTTTTTTTTTTTTCAAGAAACCAAGTTCTACATGAGCAATTATAACACCATACAGAAAAACATTTATGTACACATGAGGCACACATAAAATAATACACCTTGACTGCTACCCACGTGGCCTTGACCCAACCACCTTAACCAATGACTCTGACCTTGAACGCATATTACACTTTTTCCCTATTATACTCTGACACTTGCCACGAAATGCAGAAACATCTTTTCTTCATGTGTGAAAAACCGCCACCAGTGATTTTTAGTTTATGTCCAACTTCAAAATAAAAGCATGAACACAATCCAAACACTGCCACAAATGTAGCTTCAATGCTGAAACACATGGTAGAATGCAACTGTTTCTACTAAACCGGATCATGGTCCCTGGAGAGTATAATGTATGGAAGCGTATTTTTTTAAGGATATCACCTCCGAGAATGTGACAATGAGAAAATGCCTGCTTAATATTAGCACTTTATTTTCAAATCAGCTTGAAGATTAAAAAAAAAAAAAGAAAAAAACTGCCACCCATCCAAAGTAAACAGGTTGCTTCTGTACTACAACTTACAGGTTTGACATGAGACTGCTATCCCTAATTCATCAAATTGTAAAAATATTAATAAAACCAGTTTCAAATTCTCAGCAAGCCCCCCCCCCCCATTACACGCTGAAATTACCGAAAAAGTGGAGGGGGGTGCTTCCCCGAAGCGGGATCGAAATTTAAGGTGATGACAAAATTCCCCTCCAAGAAACAATTTCAACACACAGAACATGGATTTAAAACATTATTTATCCCTAAATGGAGCAATTGGGCTGAGAACTGTGCGGCAACACGTCTGCGCGCTGCTACGCAGTGAATTCTCACTGCGCCGCCTCCACCGACACAAACTGATTGCACCCGCCGGCGACGTTTTCACTCGGTGTGCTGTTTAAACATGTGAGCAATTGTCTTTTTCTATTCTGTCATCGGCTCCTGCCTAGAATGCAGCCACATGCTCTTTGGGTCGCACGCATCAGACGTCTCGCTCGCGGTGGTCATCCGACACCACCAACCAGCAATGATTTCCCTACACAGCCCCTAGGGGTGCCGGTTTTGTTTGTGACATTTCTGAAAGCTGAAACTGGATTGAAATCTGGGACTGGATGAGGCTGGCAGTGCTGCTTGGGTGATGTGCATTCCAAGGGTAGGGAGCAGGAGCGAGCAGGTACGGCACTTTCCCGGGACGCCACGGAAACGTGAAATTAGCAGTGATGTTAGTGAGGGACGTTTACAGTAATAAAATTAAAGTTGCACTGCACTAAAGAACGACAAACACACAGGGCCTGTCCTGCTCATTGCCTATCTGCTTGTTTGTCCTTCTTCAACACTATAAAACTTTACCTTTATAAAAACATGAGCACTGCCAGGGCAACTGGTTGTAGTTTCTTGTGGCATTAAGTAACCCTCTCCTGTCAAAATGCTTCACATGACATTCTTTTCTTTACTGCATTATAGAGAGCTCATTTCACCAATCTTAATAGTGTGATGTCGCTGCACGTCAAGAATCCCAGGTGGTTGAAATATCCGGAGCCCTGCACTACGGCGTCTCTCCATAGCCTGAGTTGCTTTGAGACATTAAGCCCCACACACCAAGCCAATCCAATCTTAACAGTAATCTCAAGCTACACAAATGAAGCCACGACAAACACTGGACATATCATCTGAAGAAACTCACAGCCTTGCTTTCCAGTAAGAAACCAGTTACTAACACCTTATTATACTGTAAACTGCACTTTGAGCCATCCAGAAAAGCACAAAAAAGCTGGGTGCATGTACCTTTAGCTTCTCGCAAAACTTGCCGCTCCTTCCTTCGTTGTTCAGCATCCACATTCACCCGCATCCCAAGGGCACCACTCACCAGGCGGCGGGCCACAGAGGCTGATGTCTGAGGTCGAGGCTTGTATGGCATCAAAAACTCTGCATTAAAAAGCAAGTACCAATTTAATGGCAGTGTAATTTCATAGACTTATTGGAGATGATTATTGCGCTTCATGAGTATTTTTCAAGCCCCTCAGCAAATCCTTCCAACACCAACAGTTCATGCTTCATGTGTTTACACCAACAGTTCATGCTGTTGGTGTAAACGTTCTACATTTCCAACAAACTTTCCAAACATGAAACATGCTACATGTTTCTATCTGTAAATGCTCATTTTGCAACAGCTAACCTTCACGCTTTCCTCATGCAAGCAAAAATAAAGAAGTAAAAAAATTGTTTTATTAAATGTAGCTTACCACTGCAATGCTTAATCTTCAGTTTGGACTGCTTGGAGGCTTCAGAGACATGCCTCAACTTCATGAGTGGGTTCTGCAGGCTAAGGGCTTCCGTTGCTGAAAGTGAAAGTTAAAGATTCTTAGAAAGACATGTAGCAGTCCTCTATGACATATGACTCCACACGGGTGTAAAATAATTACCGCCTTGATTGAACTCTTCTCTACCTTGAAAATCCTACTAAATACACTGGACAAACACTGCTCCCACTTACGAGTTCTTGATTAATTTGAACTTTTTCTACACTCTGCTGTTGTCCTTATTAGCCTAGTTGATAAAGCAGCAACTCTAGACAGGTGGCAGGTCCTAGTCTCAAACCTCACACCAGGACAGTTTCCTCTCAACAGCAAAGCTTACGACAAAGCTGTGCAGCCTGTGCAGCTTTTCTTTATAGCTGCACAGCTCTATTCAGATTGGATGCTTGATTTATGAGGTGTAACTTCCCAAACAGACTTAGGCTGTGAAAGACACCGTAGTGGAGCACTCCGGGGATTTCGGTCACCTGAGAGCTCTTTAATGTGCACTGAAATCACAACACAGTATACGGGCGCCTTGCTTTTCGCCTCCAAAAAGTGGCTGTAGTAACCGGCCGTGACTGAACTTGCGCCCTCGAGTTCCAGTCATGGGCAGTATTGAAAATGCATGTACCTTCGATACTATTTTTGATACATTTTGTGTATCGGTATTAGGTATCGCATGCTGAAGATGTGAGTATCGGCATCGAAAATACATTTTTCATGTATAGCATATTTTAATGACACTCAATACTAAAAAAAAGTAACTGCAAATTTTGTAACAGCTGCGAATCAGACTCAGGTCCCTCCTGCTCAGAGTTCCCTCCAAATGCTCCATCTCTTCAGCCTCGTCATCTTTCCAAGTTCCCTTTCTTTAAAACTGATAGAGTCAATAGCACGTTGGTTGGTGTTCATGAGACTGTTTACACGGGAGCACGGAGTGCATATCACGAAGCTGTTGATCATTGCCACTTGCACTTAAAGCGCAGAAACACACAGAAGCAAGGACACAAAAACGACAATGACAGCGTAAAGAAGGCTAACACACACAGTTGGGACCGTGAGCAATGCTGTAGCCCTAGCCGGTTTCCCACCCTTTGCCATCCGCCCCGTTTCTGTCTCTCAGGCATCTGGTGATGTTCTGTCAAACGCAATAACTCAAGTGCAACACTTCTACAAACTCCAGGGGTTCGCATGTCGGCTCGCGAGCCTTTAAGGCCTCAGACAGCCACGATACACTCGGCTAACCGTCATTCTCGCAGTTTACAGTGTTTGCTTCAAAATAAACTCATTGTAATGGCGGCGGCAAGGAACTGCTAGATGAGTACTGAAAAACATAATTAGGAGGAACAACCTCACTGCTTCTTGTAGTGCGCTGCCCGATATCGCCCTGATCATGCCGGCAGCAATCAAAAGCAACAAATAAAGATTATAAGATTATAAGATTATAGTAGTTCGAGACAGTACAGTATCAAACGAAAAGCAAGAGGAAAAGTTTAAGTCTTATTCATATGCAGCAAAGTGCTCACAGTTTGTTTGTATAAAGAACATCAGGTTAAATCATTTTTTGCTAGACTGCCTATGAAAGCAGGCGCTTAACGTACTCATCGCTTCAGTCCAATGTAAAGTTTTGCACTAAAGTTCAGCTACACTGTCACCGGAGCTTCATTAACCCTTTCGCTGTTACGAACGTACCGGTATAATTTTACTCTTCCCCCTCACAGTGTCACCGACGTACCGGTACATTTTCTATCGTGCGTTCAAAACTTCGCGCCTGAGTGCAAAGCTGGCACACTTGGACAGGATGCGCTATCTGTAATATCTTTTTACAAGTTCGCATTTTCGTCTTGCGTTGTGTTGATACTGTAAACGGACGACGACGACAAAGTGCTGTGCTCGCGTGTGGAAGCTGGAGAATGGCAAAGTGTGTGCGATTCGTGCTGGGCGCCGCTGAGGAGATCGATTAGTGAATGCAAGGAGGAGTCTTACCGCTGCTCGTCTGCGATGTTAAGCAGATCAAAGATAGTGAACAAGCAAGGGCCGAGGTCACTGTCTGCAGGATCTGGTGGTTCCACAGGGTGACGAGACAGGCAGTCAGCGTCTTGATGTAGACGCCCCGATTTGTAGACAACGGTGTAAGAATACTCTTGAAGGCCGCTGAGGCGATCGATTAGTGAACGCAAGGAGGAGTCTTGCCGCTGCTCGTCTGCGATGTTAAGCAGATCAAAGATAGTGAACAAGCAAGGGCCGAGGTCACTGTCTGCAGGATCTGGCGGTTCCACAAAGTGACGAGACAGGCAGTCAGCGTCTTGATGTAGATGCCCCAACTTGTAGACAACGGTGTAAGAATATTCTTGAAGGCGCAATGCCCAACGACCAAGCCGGCCTGTAGGGTCCTTCAGTGAAGAAAGCCAACAAAGAGCGTGGTGGTCAGTTACAACCGAGAAAGGACGGCCAAACAGGTAGGGTCGAAATTTAGACACGACCCAAACAAGGGCTAGGCACTCGCGCTCTGAAATGGAATAATTGCGCTTGGCAGTGGGAAGAAGGCGGCTGGCATATGCAATTACACGGCCTTGACCTTGGTGACGTTGAGCGAGCAAGGCGCCGATACCATATCCGCTGGCATCTGTGCGAACTTCTGTTGGAGCCGACAAACGAAATGGGCCCATACAGGTGGTGAGGTGAGCAAGTGAATCAGTGAAGAAAATGAGTTTTCTTGAGCAGGGCCTCAGTAAAAGGTGTTTTTCTTAAGAAGGTCGGTGAGGGGACGGGCTATGGCAGCAAAATTTTTGATGAAGCGTCAGAAAGAGGAGCACAAGCCGAGAAAGCTTCGCACATCCGTAGAAAATCAAGACAGAGGGAAGTCCTTGACAGCTTGAAGTTTAGCAGGATCTGGGCGGACACCAGAAGCATTGACAAGATGCCCAAGAATTGTGAGTTGGCAGCGTCCGAATTGGCATTTCGACGAGTTGAGCTGCGACCTCTGTCAACTAAGAAAGCGTCCATCCACATTGCCTGCCGGTCTTCTGCAGCCTATCGACGTACCCCTCGAACCCTTCCATCGTGTCGGACTAGACCTCCTCGGACCTTTTCCGACATCCAGTTCCGGCAACCGCTGGATTGCTGTTGCGACCGACTACGCCACCCGATATGCTATCACGCGTGCATTACCAACCAGTTGCGCCACTGATGTCACCGATTTCCTGCTTCAAAATGTCACCCTTCACCACGGTGCTCCACGTTAATTGCTGACGGACCGCGGCCGCTACTTTTTGTCCCGGGCCGTTGACAAAACACTCCGGTCCTGTTCCACGCAACATAAGCTCACTACAGCGTACCATCCTCAAACGAACGGGCTTAACGAGTGGCTGAACAGGACCATCACTGACATGCTATCTATGTACGTCGCACCCGACCAATGTGATTGGGACATTACCTTGCCCTATGTAACATTTGCTTACAATTCGTTGAGGCATGACACCACAGGCTATTCGCTTTTCTATCTTCTATTTGGTCGACATCCTGCATTGCCATTGGATACACTGCTGCCGCCATCTTTGGAGTCGACCACGGAGTATGCACGTGACGCCATCACCCAAGCAACTATGGCCCGCAAAATCGCCCGTGACCGTCTCACCGCCTCCCAGATCTGTTTACGACCGCCGGCATCGCCCAGTACATTATGCCCCAGGATCACTCGTTCTCGTTTGGTCTCCTTTTCGGCGTGTCAGTCTTTCTGAGACGCTCCTTCGCCAGTACAACGGCCTTTATCGTGTGCTCCGTCAGGTGACCGACGTGACATATGAGGTTGCCCCTCTTGATTCTCCGACATCATCCACCCGCCCTGCCACCGACGTTCACGTAGTTCGCCTCAAGTCGTACCATGCACTTGATCAGTCTTCTACTTAGCACCGGGACGGTGCTTTCGCTGCCGGGAATTATGTAAAGGGACGACAATGACAAAGTGCTGTGCTCGCGTGTGGAAGGTGGAGAACGACGAAGTGTATGTGATTCGTGGTGGGCACCGCTGGCATGAAGTTGTTCGTCTGGTCAGCTACCCCTTTGTAAATATCTGTAAATACATCCATGTATCTACGTTACAGTATGTTTATACTGAAGAATATGGAGTGCCCACGCCTACCCCTGCCACCTTCTTTGCTGGGAAGCGCGGTCGCTCCGCGCGTGCTACTCTATCGATCATGCGGCGCGCGGTGCGTGCGGTTAGGGTTCAAGGGTTGTTCTGCCATCTGCCACAGGTTTGCAGGTTTTAACTTTTATTTTGTAGCCATGTCTGCTACGACGCGTCACGTTCAGGGGCTCGCGCCGTCGACACATGACTTGCTCGCTGTTTTCGCTCTCTCTTGCCGCGCCTTTGCTTGCGGCTAGCAGCAGCAAAGGAGATTGTTCTAGCCTCTTTCCATCTCCCTCTCTCATCTTGATTTCACAACGTGCCACTTATCTTCGTTGTGCCAGTAACCGAAAGTGTGCCCTCCGTGCGCACGGTCACTTTCGGATGACTCTTTTGATTATAAATATGAGCCGAGCTCGGATTCGGACTCTCAAGAAGTATCTAGCAGTATTTGTTTTTATATTATTATTTATCTCATTTATAATTAGGCTGATAATGATGATGATGTCAATTAACAACACCTGCAGAACACTGAAATGTGCATATTTCATAACATCATTTCTGTTTGGAATTGTTGATTGATTCCACCTTGCCCTACCTGCTAGCCATCCTGATAAGCTTAGTTTTAGTTAGTACAACAACTACCCTGGACAGGTTGTCGATCCAGGTTAAAGCTTTGGATCAGGATATGTCTTGTTTCTGTAAAGTTCTCAGAAATTTCTTTGTAGCCATTAGGCTGCACTCAGGTGGGCGTTAAAACTTTCAATCAAGGGAGTAATTGCTCGTCGAAGGCAAACAATCACCAAGTATTTCACAGCCTTTGGAGCATCGCTTACATCAGCGCAAAAGGAACAAACATCAAGCAACTTCTCAATGCTCACTGAATGGTTACAACTATGGCACCTCCACTGCTGTACTGCAGATCCCCACTATGTAACTAGAACTCACCTGCAAACGGACTTGAAAATATTGCTAACGCATGTGTGTCGTCCACCCATTTTATGTTGAATTGGTCTCTGGAAGACAAGGCAAGGCAACGATTGAGGTCAATGCGCTGCAATTTCAAATTCTGCTTTAAATGCTGTAACAACAGGCTGAATGTCTCATCTAGAAACATGATGCAAGACAACATGCCCGCAGCAGCTCCTCTACACTTTTGTTAGTTACAAAGCCAGTAAACTCACTTGCTAGATGACAATGCTGTCACAAGGTCTTTAGTTTCAAATTCTTCAGGGAAGTTATAAATCTCAAGGATGTGGCCATATTCTGAAAACACACCACAAAAATATTACACAATGAAGCAAAATATCCACACTGAAAATGAAAGAATGCATACCTGCTTCTGAAAGGTCAGGAATGCGAGGCTCAAACTTAGTGTAGTCAAGTTCTGCTTGATGCACTTTTATATTGCCCAAGGCCTTGGTGATCTTGAGGATAAAACAAAGTAATCAAGAAGGCAGCAACACATATTCATTCTACCTTACTAGAGACCATCTGCAATATGGTTTGTGCAGGTAGTCATCATCATCAGCCTGATTATACCCACTGCAGGGCGAAGGCCTCTCCCATATCTCTCCACTTAACCCTGTTCTGTGCTAGCTGCATCCACTTGACCCCTGCGAACTTCTTAATCTCATCCGCCCACCTAACTTTCTGCCGCCCCCTGCTACGCTTTCCTTCCCTTGGAATCCAGTTTGTTACCCTCAGCGACCATCGGTTATCCTCTCTTCGCACTACATGTCCTGCCCATGTCCATTTCTTCTTCTTAATTTCCACTAGAATGTCGTTAACTTGAGTTATTTCTCTGACCCACTCTGCACGCTTTCTATCTCTTAATGTTACCCCTACCATTTTTCGTTCCATAGCCCTCTGGGTTGTCCTCAACTTAAGTAGAACTCTCTTGGTTAGCCTCCACGTTTCAGCCCCATAGGTGAGTACAGGCAAGGTGCAACTGTTGTATACTTTCCTCTTGAGCGATACCGGTAAGCTGCTAGTCATAACCTGCGAGTGCTTGCCAAATGCGCTCCATCCCAATCTTATTCTTCTTGTTATTTCCTTTTCATGATCCGGATCTGCGGTTACTACCTGTCCTAAGTAGATATATTCGCCTACTACTTCCAGTATTTCGCTACCTAATGTAAACTCCTGTTCCTTCCCGAGGCTGTTGAACATTACCTTTCAGTTCAGTTCAGGCGTTCAGTCGTGTCCGACTCTTCGTGACCCTATGGACCATGTCACGCCACGCTTTCCGGTCTCTCACTATCTTCTTAACATCACATAGCTTCATCTGCAATGCCTCGAGAATGCCATCTAACCATCGCGTTCGCTGCCTACCCCTTCTCCGGCGACCCTCAACCTTTCCCAACATCAAATCTTTCTCCAGCGACTCCTCTCTTCTCATCAGATGACCAAAGTAGCTGAGCTTTAACTTTAGAATTTGACCCTCCAATGAGCAGTCAGGGTTTATGGTCGACAATATCGACTGATTTGATCTTCTGGCAGTCCAAGGAACTCTTAAGAGTCTTCGCCAGCACCACAATTCAAACGCGTCAATTCTTCGGCGGTCAGCCTTTTTCACAGTCCAACTCTCGCATCCATACATCACAACTGGAAAGACCATAGCACGGGTTATACGGATCTTGGTTGGCAGACTAATGTCTCTGCTCTTTACTAGGCGGTCAAGGCTAACCATTGCTCTCTTTCCCAGAAGCAGGCGTCTCCTAATTTCATGGCTGCAGTCTCCTTCTGAGGTAATCTTGGCGCCCAAGAACAGAAAATCTGTCACAGCTTCCACTTCTTGCCCATTGATGCTCCAGGACTTGATAGGGCAAGACGCCATGATCTTCGTCTTTTTAATGTTCAGTTTAAGCCCAAACTTCTCACTCTCTTCTTGTACGCGCATCAGAAGTCTCTTGAGTTCCACTTCACTTTCTGCCATTAAAGTGGTATCATCCGCATATCTAAGGTTGTTGATACGTTTTCCAGCAATCTTCACTCCAGCTGATGACTCGTCCAGACCGGCCTTCCTCATGATGCACTCTGCATATAGGTTAAATAGGCAGGGCGACAGTATGCAGCCTTGCCTCACCCCTTTCTCAATCGGAAACCAATCAGTAAGACCATGCCCAGTTCTGACTGTGGCCTCTTGCCCTTCATAAAGGTTCCTGAGGAGACAGATGAGGTGAACTGGAACTCCAATCTCTTGGAGAGCTTGCCACAATCTGCTGTGATCTACGCAGTCAAACGCTTTCGCATAATCAATAAAGCAGAAGTAAATGGGTTTCTGGAACTCTCTTGCTTTTTCCATGATCCAGCGAAGGTTGGCAATTTGGTCTCTAAATGGTACTGTGACTGGCCATAGGGTTTTCTTGGCAGGAAATACTGGAGTGGGTTGCCATTACCTTCTCCAGTGAATCACATTTTGTCAGAACTCTCTGCCGTGACCTGTCTATCTTGGGTGGCCCTACACAGCAGAGCTCACGACTTCATCGAGTTTCGCAAGCCCCTCCGCCACGACAAGGCAGTGATCCATGAAGGGGAACATTACCTTAGTCTTCTGCATATTGATTTTCAAGCCTACCTTTCTACTTTTCCTGTCTAGGTCATCAATCATTATTTGCAGTTCATCTCCCGAGTTGCTTAGCAAGGCAATGTCAGCAATGTCAGGCAGGTAGTCATAACCACTTAACCACTTTATGGTTTACGGGGTTTTTAACATCCTAAAGTGCCTCAGGCTATTAGAGATGCCGCAGTGGAGGGCTCTGGAATTCGACCACCTTGATTCTTTAACGCCCACTGACATCGCACAACACACGGGTGCCTTGCTTTTCACCTCCATCGAAAACCAGCTGTCGCAAACGGGATTTGATCCCGCATTCTTCGGTACAGAAGCAGAGTCTTAACCACTGCACCACCGAGGCAGGTCTATAACCACTTGCTCTGCTTTTAAAGGTATCATGCGAATGCGTTAATGGCGCTTATTTGCCGGCTCTCATTGCAGATCCTCGTTTGCGTATGCACTTTAAAACTCACTTAATCACTAATTCTTCATTTGTACATGTGTTATCTCATGCATACTCTTTAGCACAGCCATAAGCTACCACAATAAGTGAAAAGCCACCGAACATAGACATAAAACCTCGCTGAACTCTTTCCTGCCACGTCCACTGAGCCTGCTAACGATAACTTGATAAAACTTTATGCACCATTTCGCATTTAATCAGACAACTGAAGTTTTGTTTTCAATGTAGTTTCCTTTTATTTTTCTCGCAGCGTCATTTTCTGAATGCCCCCAAAGATGCAGTAAATCTATTAGTCTGCGGACAATGACTTGCAAGCCATTTCAGAGCCTACTGTGTTGCTACAGACACGCTGCGTCACAAGGCATGTAATCAGACTGAAGTTTTGTTTTTGATGTTTTCTTTTCTCTGTCAAGGCGTCACTTTTTGAAGACGTTCTGAAAGCGTGCATCTAAGTCAAAAACAAACTGGCCAGCTCGAAAACATTGCAAATCTCAGAACTTTGCTTAGTTCGCGGTTGATATCAGCCATGCCCTGAACAGCAGTGCGTCTGAACACGCAGCCTTTACTGTCAAAATTAAGTTATAACGGCAACGACGGTGGAAACCAGGCTGAGCATCGTCGTCCGAGCGCCAGTTAATTTCACTTTCGTCGTTGGCCTCGTCTCGAGTGTCCAGTTATTATTTTTTACAAAGAATGTTATTTGGCTCAAAACTTCCATTTAGGCCAAACCTTTTAATCATTATTTTCACTTTTAAAATGTGTATTTTTACACGTTTTCCATTTTTTTTTTTTCATAAAATCTTGTTTTTGACATTACATTTTGTGTTCCAACACAGATTTCATTGTTGAAACTTATATGCCTAAGAATTATGCTTATTTAGCTTTAATTTCACATGTTACATAAAATATTAAATTTAATAGCTCTCGCACAAAAAAAAAAACTACAGAAAAAAAAAAAAAG
>JAJIZL010086183.1:0-14322 GCA_023969395.1 Amblyomma maculatum | reverse complement strand
GCCTCACCTAGTGGGGTCTTTTTTGACCTCCCGCCGCACCTCGGTGGAGTCGCCACCGCCCCACTGCAGTGCCTCTGCTACCGCCGTTCATGCGCAAAGGAAACGCACTCGCTCTTTGTCCAGCCCACGTCAGATGCAACCAGCAGGCCCTGACATTTCACTCCTTTGGTTTATAAAAAGATGCCATAATCAGCGTCTAAGATTTATCATGTACGAGGAATAAATTATAGTCAACACGGTGTTGACTATAATTCTTGTCCTCGTAGAAGAGTGTACATGAGGCTGCTTCTTTAGCTAGTTTCAAGATAGTGCAAGCGTCACACCCGAAGTCACCGTTTAACTTATCAATGTATTCATCGACGTAAGCTAAACCTGAATATGTGACAGTGGGTAATGGGATGACAGGAGATGCCACCACAATTCGTTCATTTCTTCGGTTACTGATTGCGGCCAAGCAGAAATGATTTCTTCGGCATCGACGAAAGCTGCCTTGATTTTGCTCCTAGATGAAACTTCCGTCTTGACAACGTGGTCAAGTGCCGCTGTTACGGCCCTTGCGTCTAGCATCTCGTTCTTTCCGCACATTAGCCTTACTTTCCCTAAGAGAGCCTCAATGGGGTCGCTATTGAGCTTCCTGGTGAGGGCGGAGCCGACACCATTCCCCAGGAGGTATTCTAAAACTTGTACAGTAGACTCGTGATGAACAGAATTCCTTGAAACATTTCCTCAGTGAAAGTTCCCTTCTTTAATGCTTTAGAAGTTTCTTGGGTGCTTTATAAGCAAGTGAACTCGTTTGTCAGCCACTGCAATTGAGTATCACCAGCTGCGTCATTTATTAGCCTCATTTTACCGCTTACAGCACAAGTGGTGTCATGAATATCAAACCATTCCTTTGTTTTTATAAGCATAATATGTAAAATTTCTTTAAAACAGCATTTTAAAATAATGTTTAAATACAACACATTTCCTAATATATAAATTATAATAACATTAAAAACTCAACCTTAGAGTCTACTTTGACTGTTATGCTAATACTTTATATCATGCAAGCATTATGCAACTCGCATTACATTTTTATGAAATTATTTCCATCTTCGGGGCTATATATGGATGGTTTCGCATCTAGCGCTGAAAGACGGTTTTGCTGTTGCAGAGGAGTGGCTGTAATGTTAGCCTTGAAGAAGCTTCAATGTGATCACTGCTGATTTTTTTTTTTTTTTTTTTTTGCATTTTTGTGCAGGCTTGGAAAAAATTCGGATTGAAATGGGCAAAAGTAGCTAACATGCCGCAATGTATGTCGTATATGCTTCCGAGCGTCCGCTGAGCGACAATGTTTTTTATATAAAGACTGTTCACGTGTATAGTACACTGACGACATGCCGCTGCAGCATCTATTCCGTGTTCATTCATTTTGGGGCTGCACTCATCATGAAACCTGCGAGCGACAACATGAAACCAGGCAGAAGCCACCCGGCGCCGCTGAAGCAGATGAGGAGCGAACAGTGAGCAGGTCACGTGCCTTGCAGCGGTGGAGAGCGTAACTCGAGGAAAAACGTTCCCATTGCTCCCGCGGCTATTGAGGATGCCGGAAGAAAGAGCGCACTCTCTCCCTCGAGACCGGCCGTGGCTGTACATACCTACCTTGCTATCCACCATGCACACCATAACGACCATGTACACCATAACGACCATGCACACCATAATGACCATGCACACCATAATGACCATGCACACCATAACGACCATGCCCACCATAACGACCATGCCCACCATAACGACCATGCCCACCATAACGACCATGCACACCATAACAACCATGCCCACCATAACGACCATATGCCCACTACCATAATCCACCATGATCATGGTTCCATCATAACCACCATGAGAAAAATTTCCGACAGATGAGACTTCAACACCTCATTTGGTGTTTAAAACAGCGACGCGGATGCCAATTCTTTGACTGGCATGTTTGGAAGTCTCATTAGAAGATTTTTTTAGCCGTTTCACACTTCACTAAGGTTTCCATTTTCAAACTAAGCCAATTTCGGTAAAATTTAGGAGTCTAATTGCAGAGGTCCAATGGGCCAAATTTTTGAAAGGTGGCTAAGCTAAATTTGGGAGTCACCACTGAGGTGGCATTACTCAAATTACGTTGGACACCGATTTTGGTCGAATTCAGATGAGATATACTGAGTGACGTTATCATGACACATTTTGTGCACACCTTTCGGCGTACATCTTTTCCATCATGACCCCTTAAATGTAGGTGCGTATTAAATAGAAGTTTTTAGGCTGCTAATTACAGCTTGTACGATTAAGCGAGTGAATCTACACGCATGGCCATCACACTAGAAAGCCAATTTTGCAGTGTAGCTACTGACCAGTAGCCCAAATGTGAGGCAGGTAATAAGATAATAACGATGCAGGCAATAAAATATTCAACACAGAGCGTCAGCCGTGTTTAATTAAGCAGAAAGAATAAAGAGGAGCATGAAAAGCAAAATGAAGCATCAGAATGATGCGCTACAGCAGGAAAATGAGAGAGGTATCACTCAACGCTGCTCCTTGTCGTCACGAAATTTCTTCCTGCTTTCCTAGCAGTATCAATAAAACTGCTTAGCCATCCTCAGGCCGGTTAGAGCAGTTAAATGTAGAACACTGTGGCATTTGGCGAGCGCGCCGCGACGAGAAACAACGTGCGAAAATCTCTATGGCTTGAGCCGGTGAAAAAAGGCTCGATAGAAACAAAAACTTGACAGAAAAAAAAAAGCGCCGGCGTAACCATGGGTGACGCCGGGAACAGCCAGAGAGACCAATCAGCGCGAAGCGGAGCCCGGAGCGCAGAAGTGCGCAGCCAGCGCTTGTCGCGCGGAGCTCGCAATCCAACGAGGTGGCGAGGAGGTGGAGAGAAGCTGACGCGGCGGCGGCAAAGTACAAAGCGTGGCGCTACTTTCTTCTCATCGAGGGACTTTAGCACGCGTTCGCCTCTAGCGCCCTCTGCGAAGCAGAGCAAAATTTGAGCTCCGCAGATGACAGCCTTTTAGGAAACCTCCAGCTAGACAATATGTTGAATGAATATAACGCCTACAGGCAGGTAGACAGAATTGTGTCTTTGTAAAACAGGTACAAGGGAGGAAAATGAAATGAACCTCAACTTCGAGAAACTATATACAGTCTACTACTTATGTCGTTCATCCAATACCACAGCCATCATAGAAGATAAAAAAGAGCAAACGTGAAATTGCAGAGCCCCAACTGGTAACATTTTGTTTCCAACGGAAGCAAAATATTAAGTCTGTCATCCATATGCGCAAGTTATGTCCTCTTTAACGATTATATCATTTTCAGAAATAAGTTGAAGTAGATGTCTAGAGCTTAAAATATTCGCATAGGTGGATGTGTATGCATATTTGCAGACTTTCTGTTTGCATATTTTGTAATACCTGGCCCCTTAATTATCCGTCCTAGATTGTCTGATGCATGTTAGCTAAATTACCTTCAAAATAAACGAATTCTCTAAATAAATGCGCATGAAATATTTGAATGCAATATACGTGTTTATATTCAATGTAGTGTTTTTGCTCATATTCAGGACACAAGCCCACTTTCAATAGCGACTGTGAGGGAGAGAAAACAAACAAATCATGTTTATGGTTGCTATAGTTTATTAAAGAAAACTCACCGCAATCAAAGTATAAAGACGGCAACCACACAAGGTAAACATCGGATCATTAGCCATAAATGCAAAAAAAGAGGACAACTCACTTGAACAAAACCATAATCAAAATATCATATGCATTGTACGTAGGCAGAGAAAATGTACAATATTCTACATTACTAACACTAAAAGCTAATGTCACATTTATTACAGATGCAGATCCTGTGGCAAAAGAGGTTACCTCCATAGAGGGAGAGAAGAAAACTTGACTATTGCTTGCAAAAGTAGCCCTTTACATGCCCGACGTAGGGCCGATGAAGAAATGTAAAGGCAAAACAAGCATGCGGCCTGTGATCACTGCAGAAGTGGAAGCAGCAACAAAAAGCCAAAGAACAGCGCTAAAGTGCGAAAACCGCTTTAAAACACTTAGAAAGAATGTTAAAACGCCCAGAAGCTGGCAAGCCCTGACGACGTTCCATTTGCGCGTGAAATGGCCACGGTAGCCCCAGTAGACTGCAATGTATGTACAGAATGCAACAAGGCGTGGAACACATTGGGCGAATGACACCGTTGGCAGCTGCGAGCACAAGCCAATGCCTGTCACCGTTGGCGATGGTACAGTGGATGCATCAATGAAGAGTTTTAGCTTACCGTGATCCGCGATCCGCTACCGTGATCTGCCACCGCGCGTTTCACTGCGTATGATCAGATCCCTTGACGCCGATAGATGGGGCCACATACTGGATGTCGGCACATAGCCTGCTGCGTCGGTACAAATCAGCTTGTGCGCTCCGCCCACGCATGGTAGCGGGTCCCGGTGGCGGATCGCGAATCACGGTAAGCTAAATCTCTCTAATATCTCGTGCGGATAGCGACACCGCGGGGATTGCACCTCCTGCCACTGAGAAATCAAAGATCACGATCGCGTAGGTTGTGCGGAACATCCACAAAGACAGAGAGGAGGACAGAGAAATGAAGCACAATAAAAAAAATGACCTGATCCGAAGCCTCCTCTCAAAGGAGTAGTACTTGTGTATGCCATAAACGTTGAGGTCTGCCCCTGTGCATTGTAGCATCTAGAACAATGTACTCTGAACCCAAATAAATGTCTGCCGAATTTTGTTCCACTTTTCATCGTTTCTTGCATTCAAAAAAGGAATGCGCCAAGGCATGCCTTTTCATTTTTACAAGTTGCTTCAGCAGTTTATATCTTGAGGCCTCATCTTGTAGTACGTTATTGTTGTTGGGGCTATGGCCATCAGTCAGCTCTTCATTATTTCTCTCATCTCCATTTATGGGGCAAACAATATGCAGTACGCGGCTAACGATAATAAGTTTTGCAACCCTCTGTATGTTGTGGAGCTCGAGGTGTAGAAATCGGCATTTAAAATACCAAGTGTGTATTCTATTTGTACCCGCATTTGGCTTAGTTTCTAGTTAAATCTTTTTTCAATGGCAGTTATGTGTCACTGGCCGCGGGCGTCATTATGTGCCTTCGGAGTTGGTAGGCGGCGTCTCCAAAAGCCCAGAAGCGGCCCTCTTCACAAGCTGCGGACAACTCACTAAGTAAGGAATAGTCATATACATTACCATCGTGAAAATGTCCATCGCGACCTAAAAACACATCCTTGAACATTCTCATTCCATTGCATACTCATTATCAGGCATATTTCGGCATGTCATGCCTGCCGAAGAAACTGGATTTCTCTTGTTTGTTGTGAACCTTGTAGGAATATGGGTGTCATCCAGGCCTTCCAGCACATTTGGAAATCCAGTGGTCTGAAATGAAGCGGGACAGGCACCGCCAATGTAGTTATTCGCGTGACGATATATGGGGTGCTAGGAAATAATTCGAGCACTTTAAACTGTTATATGAAACCCGTTGCTAGGGTATATCGTTCCCATATATATTAGCTCCTATTCACAGAAACGCGTGCGATATATTGAGGTGAGAATGCGCTGGCCACACTTGCTTATCAATATCATTCCAATTTCGGTTCCTTTCAAGGGTGTCATTCTCGCAGCTATCTGAAACATAAACGAAAACTCTAACAAAAGAACGGCGGGAAACAGTAACTGTTTAGTTAGTTTTATTATTTAAAGGGATCATGTCATGGTCATCCAAAATATTACAATTTTGTAGTCTGGTTGATAATACTCGACATTATTATTTTATTTCCATAGTTTGGGCACCCTAGACGTATTCGTTATTTCGAAATAAGTGACGAAAGTTGAGACCGCGATGTTGCTCCCACCGACAGCGATCGACACATTGAAACGCTTGGTGACGTCAAAGACCGATACCCGCGACCGCGTCGTCTGCTGTTGTGCTCACGCCGATAAGCTGCCGATACAGACCAGCATAATTCCCAATTATTGTACGCAGCATGTTTCTGAAGACAAAACGCAGATTGTAGTGAAGCGCGATTTAAGGCCTTGCCCACACATTGTCTTAGGCCCGTTTCACATGATGCGATTTTTGCCCTGCGAGGTTGCGATTCTCGTCGGTCTACCCGCAGAACGAGCGTCGTTCCAGCCGCGGAGGAGTTTCCAACAAGTTGGAATTCAGTCGCAGCGTCGGTACAGTAGCGTCGGCGCGGTCGTTCTGCGACTGACCAATGAGGAGCCGAGGAGCGTCGCGACGTCATGTGACGTATGGCGACGTGCAACGGGCTGACACGCCTAGTCGCCCAGTATCGAAGGGGAGCGCGCGCCCCCATGAGACGCCCCTATCTGCACGTCCGAGTGGTTTCATTCGGCGCAGCAACGCGCTTTTTGTATGCTGAAAGACCATCCGTTTTCATAAACACGCACGAATTATCGCTTGAAATCTAAAACTACTTCTGAGTATATGAATCAAACGCGTTCTGCGTGCGCCTTTTCTACAAAACATCAAACAGCCCTGAGGGTATCTCACCGAATCCGCACGCGGGTTCACTGCATGTGAAAGCACTGTGCGAAATCGCACTGCGGCGTCACCGACTGCACCGAAAATTTTCGCTGCAGTCGCAGCATATGAAACGGGCCTTAGGCGCCACCGCTGTCCGATGGCAGCCGGCTGCCTGCGACCGCCGCGCCGACTGCGCCGGCCGTACCTTCCGCAATCTCTCCTGCCCTACGATTCGTAGGATGCTTTGCGCCACTGTCAGAAACACTGCCAAAATTTGTTTTTCGCTTAATGATAACTGACCCTAGAAAATGGGATTTCAAAAAGGGATGCTTCTTGAGAAATGCTGACCCATACAAAAGCAGGTTTCGATTGCAGCCGCATAGCAGCTTAAGCCGGTGCTGTGCCCGTGTTCTTGTGCGCTAGCTCCGCTGGTTAGATGTCACAGAAATAACCGTTTCCTTTGCTGCGAAGCAGTGGGGTTGAGAGTATAGAGGTTTCATGATGGCGTGGCCCATTTACTATAACGCTTCGATGGTCCAATACAAAGCGCCGTCCGCTGTGGCTTCAATGCGAAGCAAATCTTTAGGCCTAGAAACGATTAGGCAGAATCAGAAGGTCAGAGCACCATCGTCTACCGCCCTCGCGTGAAGCACTGTTGCGGTAATATTGCGGCATTCAGTGTTGAGGGGTGAGCCTCATGAACTTATCTTCCACATTCATGATGCGGCTGGAGCCAGACTTTGGCCTGACAGTTAGTAGCGTAAAGCTAAGACGGGCGGTCTATTGGGTGCCTCGATGTAGCGCACTGTTGCATGCTGCTGCGCTTCCGGGTGGTACTCGAAGGTAGTTATACAAAAGTGCCGTCGGACAGTACTCTATACACTGCACATTTTTGTGTTGCTTTTAAGACCTGTTTCAGTGTACAATGTGTACGTGGTTCGAGCGATCCAACTCGCGCGGCTTTCGTGCTCAGGCACCGACGTGTACCTGAGTCCCGCCCACAGAAGCCGCTATTCCTGGGTTAAAAGCGCTAAGAGAGGTCTAAACGCTCATTTGACGGTAACCGCGGATAGCGGCATGCCTGCTGTTTGGTGCGCCGCATCGGCTCGCCGTGGCTTCGCGTAACCGCGGCTGACGCGCTGCTTCCTCACTATCCCTTTATTCCCGCCGTCCCAGTTCAGGTGCTTCAGGTATCAGATAGCAAATACCGGGGCTGGCGAACACCTTTTCCTTCCTTTTTGATACATAATAAAAAAATAACCACATACTACGACGCGGCGTCGGTTTATGCCTTCACCAGTTGCGCCAGTTGCCAGGCCAGCATGCTGTTCACAAGGAAACGAAAATATAGTTTTAAAAATATCTGCAGCTCCGATGGAGCTGGAACTTTGAGATTTATTTGCTGCGTATATCAAGAATAAGATGCAATAAACATTTTGTATCCCAAAATTGGTCTCCCAACCCCTTTAATAATTCTATAATTATGCCGATTAGCAAAAAGTACTACCTTATGCGTTATATAAATTATCTACAAGCAGCAGCAGCAACACTCGTAATTTATGATCTCCGAAGGCTTAGTAACGATTGAATTAAACTTACAGCTTCGAATTCTGAACTTGTCTGGAGTTTCTCTTCTTCCATGCTGGGCATCTTGACATTAAAAAGACATCATCCAAGACACCCAAAACCCTGTCACACTATGCAATGTGCTTTCTGCCATTACGAATGGCTGCACCACCGATTTAAATGTGCCTTTGTTATCAGCTATACCTGAAAAGAAAAAGAGTTCATTTTGAGAAGAAATTAATGTATGTTACTTTACATATGCACTGAGCCATATATCCGATTTGGGCTAGTGGCAATTCTTAATACGGTCATTTACCACAAAAATGAGAGAACGAGTTCTTCAGCGGTCTTCAGAGGTGTTCCACCGCGTAAGCAAGTTTTTGGAAACCACTAGGGGTCTTCAAGCGGCGCCATCAGAAAACTGCATGTTGCTCTTACCAGGCGGAATTGTGACTTCGAAGCTGAAAATAGGCCCCACGAAGAAATGAAAACAAAAAACAAGTAGCTGGAGCAACAAATGAAACCAAATAACGTATGATTTTTGACTTACCTCTTCATCGTATTCCGACACAATGCTCGCTTCGAAATTCTCCACTTTCGGCCGCTGGTAGAGGCGGCCACTTTCGCGAATAGCGAGGCATATATTTCGTAATCTTCACTGTCCGATGAAATGTTGGAGTCCACCAGTGAAAGAAGAAAGCGAGCGTGACATTTTCTATCTATTTGCGCATCCTGCTGCATTATAAGTATGGCAGGAAATCGGCAATCCGTCTGCTCCCGGCTCTCTCGGCATCTGCTGGCGCGAAGTGCGCGACGGGCACCGCGCTCCACCGTCTCTTTCCATGGTGCCATGGTGCCGCGCACTTGGGCTGCGCTTATCCCAACCGAACGTACAGCACTGAATGAGTTGCGGCCAGTTAAACGTGTGGAGCCGCACTAGTGGGCAAAATATGGGCAAAAAACTCCACGAGTACTGTCAGCCGTATATAGACACTAGCAGTCGCATAATTCTCAAAAACGATGCTGGCGCGATGGTGAACTGCGCTGCGGTGGGCTGCAACAGCCGAACCCAAACCAATGCGCAGAAACGTTTCAGGAATCCACAAATATGCCTTCGCAAGTGCACGAAAGCAAAAGGAGCTCTCTAAGCGAGTTGACGCGAATGACTTGCATGAACAAACAGGCGCGAGAGCTACGAGATTTTACGCATGTACCGAACTACTCCCCAGGACTAGAAATTAATATCGGCGATATCGACGCACGGTCACAAGTCTAAACCCACAGTGCAGTCCGCGCGCAGCTTGAATGGTTGCACACCGTACGCTTTGCCTTTTTAATCATAGCGCGCTTAATCTTTCGTGCATAGCTTCGACGCTGCGACGCTGTAAATATGTTCATGAGGATCTGCCACCATCTTAGCACACGTAGGGGGGTAGCGCACGAACAACCGCGAGTTTGCTCGGCGCACCATCGAAAGCGTCAAGCGGCCAATTCAACTGTTTCCTGGCTACGCTACGTTGCCTCTGCGAACGAAGACAACACGGTGGACATCAGCGCGCATCGCTTTGTGCAAGCTCCCTAAGAAAGTCGCGCGCCCGTGGCCCAAGCAAACGACATACCTTGCCTAGGAACTTGCCTCGGATGTATTCTCTCCCGGAACTTGCGTCCACAACAATCTCAGGAAGTTGGCTGCTCGACGCCGCAGCGCTAGCAATAGTCCCATCGGTAGAAGACATCTAGCCCGCGGTCACGATCTTAGCAGCGAACGACACTAGCACGATAGGCGAATGCTGCAATGAAACGCGTAATTTCGAACTCTTCTTTTTCCTCCTCGGTGCAGACGGCACAAATTCCGAACTTCTTCTTCTTCTCCCTCGTTGTAATGGCACATACCCACAGTGGGGGATTGGCCAGAATTCGTTGTAGGTGACATACTATTTTTGATAATGTCGATTTGACTATATGATATAAATAACCTAATAATTAGGAGCTAGTGTTGCTGAAATAACTTGAAATTTTGAAGCGATGTAATAGAAAGCAATGAAAAAAAGGAATAAAATTGTAAATTACTAAAAATAATAAGAAGAAAAAATACAATTCAGACAGCTCAGCGCTAACACACAAATCTTCCAGTAGCAATATTATAATTATGAAATAATTCACACACCGGTTTTAGGGCATACCCTTTGATGGTTGCACCAAAGGAGAGGAGGACAGGAACTGTAAATGGCAGTCCTAGGCGAGCAAGAGGTATTTCTAGATAATGTCTTCTCTGAGTAGCATACCTGTGGCAGGAGAGGATGTAATGTTCAATTGTTTCCACGTCATTACATGACGCACAAAGATTGGACGGCGAACTCCGAACTCTCAACGGCAGGGTCCCGCAACTTCTTCCTCCTTAAAGATCCATGGAAACGGCCCCCAAGAAGCCACTGATAAACGTGTGCAGTGTGTAGAACACATCCTTTTGAGCATTAACACAAAGTATAACTCCTTGGAACAAAGCCAGCGATTTATTATTAATTTTTAAAAGCAGCGTTTTTTGAAATTCGCGGGCAGAGAGAATGTCGCTTGGCGGTGTCGCATGGAACTATTTCCTCTACCCGTGACGTCGCGGGTCAGTTGACTGGCAAGTACAGTGTAATAGCAATAGTGATTATGAGAAATGGACAATGAACAATCGCTATACTGCCAACCTTCTCGAATACATAAGCACAACTGGACTTCACTCCTTCTTTTAACTTTCTATCTCCTGCATCGCATTCCCCCTTTCTCAACTTATGCCTTGTGGCAAACTCTTCGAAAAAAAAAAAAAAAGTACAGTGTAAGTACAGTGGCTGAAAGTGTAAGGCTTGCTAGAAGCTGCCATTCGCTGCGGTCACTGCAACCATGACGTCACGGACACACTTCCGGTAGCTGCGAAAGTCGTCTGCTCGTGCGCTGCTCGAACTCTGTGCGGGCTGTTACACAGCTCGCCGCCCTTATCGGTTAGGTGGCCATTGCCCATTAAGTGCAACAACCGAAGCGACGCAGGGATCGGCAGAACGAAGCTGCATTTACAAATATCTTATTTATATAACGTGGTTTCAGGAGTATCGGAGTGTCGTCCGACGAGACATCAACAGCATGGTCAAGCACCGCACGATGGCAGCACCTCATCGACCGCCGTAAACACCGCCGCTGTGGCCCCTCCTCCCGCATACCGTTCGCGAACGACCACGGCCGCTCAATGGAGGCGCACTGGAACGACACGGCGGTTCGCTAGCACCTATGTCCGAAATAAAGCGTGCTAAAATTTGTTGGCGTCTGGAATACTGAGCCGAATATCAAGTATGAAGCCCTCGTGAGGATCGCTGACCAGCAGCAAATTGCTGGTAAGATTGATAGCCGTGATACAAGCTAGCTCCTGCTCAAGCCAGCTGCCGCTGGTGCATTTCGGCTGATCCGATCTGCTCGTACTAGCTCTGCGATTAATGCGACGGCAGAGTTAATCCTACAATTATTTTACTATGGCAGAATATGAATCACTATAAGGCAGTTTCATAAGTGGACGATTTACGACAGCGTTGATCATGTTCCAAAGCGTCGACCGCCGCGGCTTCGAAGCGAAACAATTTAGGACTAGGGACGGTCACGCACGGCGCCGTCGTTCGCCGCGTTCGCACGTTCCACCCCCGCGGTAATTGTGTAACGTACCTCAGCCTGCTCGCGGCATCAAGCGTTGCAAACTCGTGTACTTTCATAGCTAAGGCCGCGTATTTTTTGACGTTCCGCTCAGCAACAAGCCGTTCAAACGATACTGTAGGCAAGACAAGGCTTCAGTACGCAGTCGCTGCGCTGTCGGCCGTAATCGAAGACGTCGGGCGGAACCATAATCTATACATCGATCTTTAAACGTGATACAGTGGGCAAATGAATAACTTTGTGAAGCAGACCCGCTCGTACGTTTCGCGCACTCGGGCGCCGACGAGTAGCTTCCGTCAACAGACGCCGTCATAACCTCGGTTAACGACGCAAACCGAGGTCGTCAAGCTCGGTTTGCGGTAACCGCGGTTCGTGGTGCAACCATGGTTTAGTCCGCCGTGAAACATAGGATAACCACGGGTTCGCGGTTACACTAAAGGCCCCAATATAGTCCGACGTAACGCACGCGCGCGCGCACGTCGGCCTCCGCGACGTTACTTCGGCGAAAAGCGAGGTCTATAGTCCAACGTCACGGCGTGATGGACGTAGCGAGGGCGAGCCGACGCGGCCCAACGTCGCCGACGCGCAAATAGAATCTGGCCTATTTCTCGTCGACCGCGTCAGCCGCGTCGGCCACGCATCCCAGCATTCCTCACCCGCAGTGAAGATGGCGGCTTGCATGTAGACAGCGACCGCGCGCGCATTTCAGACACTGTTGCGGAAAAGCTGCTAGAAGGCATTCAAGGGCAGCCCTCAGTCTATGATACCAAGCGGATTGACTACAGAGACGTTCAGAGGAAAGAAAAATGCCTGGGATGCAAACTGTCAGTAGAGCGGCCGGGCACAGCTGTGAGTTCTTCGCTGCGGTGCGTGTGCCATACACGTTTTAATGCATTGCTCTAGAAGGTGTAACGATGGTGTTGTTTCACTTATCTGCAGTACATTCAGTGGAAGAATACTAAAATCTGCGGAAGCGGCTTCGCATAGAGTTGTGACCTGTACACGCCGGAATCGAAGGCCGTACTCGACTTGGCCACACGGAACGTCAGCGGCTCAACAACCAGGGAATTCGCGAAATTTATGGAATTCTACAAAAACTGCGGTCGGCCGAAAAAGTGATCCTCATTACTGTGTAATCTATAACTCTTCTGTATTCGTACAGATACTTAAATTATGATTAGTTTTCAGTAAAACACGCACGTACACAGTCATCGTTCCGTCTGTAGCCGTCGTCGACGCGGGCTCAGACCGTTGCTGGGCTGGACGTCTCCACAGCTGGCTGTACATGCTTTGTGCCATTTGAACATTCGCAGTAAACACACCGCATCATTGCCTTGATCACAACAATAATTAGTGCCTCGATAGGCAGCCAGTTCGAATACAAGCTACAATACAATACAATACAATTCGAATACAATACAATTCGAATTTGAAATACAAAACAGCAATTTATTAATGATAATATAATATCCTTTATTTTTCCTTTAATACTAGGAAAGGAAAGAAGCAGCCGCTCGAAAGCTGTTTTGAAGAGCAGCTTGATGGGGCAGCTGCCCTTGTATGTGATGGCATTTAACGGCAGAAAAGTCATGCTCACAGAATGAATAAATAATGAATGGAGAAATAATTAGATTACAAAAAAGCGCAAGGTAAATTAGGAAAAATGCATGAAAATGATACAGAAACATGCTGCAAGATACAACACTTAATTAAAAATATGATATTCATAGAAACATTTTGTGGAATAATTTATTGGGAGGAAAAGAGAAATCTTGACCACTATAAGGAAATTATTAATTTAACAAGGTAGGAAGCCTGAAGAAAAGCATCTGCTTGACAGTTCGTCTGGCATGCTGTAACGTGCCAATGCTCCGGGTTACGGGTGTCATATGTGTTTATGTTGTCTTGAAGCGCTTCTATGAGTGTTAGTCTGTTGTCCTTTTTATTGATGTCTTGTTTATATAATCACAAAAGCCTGTAGGTATACAAAGATGTTACTTTACCCATTTTTAGCTGCTTAAATATTGGTTCTGTATGTTCGAGGTAAGAAGCTTTAGCAATATTTCTTATTGTACGTTTTTGAAGGAGTATTAACTTTGTAATGTTTTCTGCTGTTGTTGTTGCCCATACTAGCAAGGAGTAGTTCAGAACTGATGAAAAGAGGGAATTATAAAGCATAATGTTAATGGTAAGTGGAAATACTGGGAAATGTCAGCGTAGAGAACCTATTGTGCATGGTAGTTTGTTGGCTAAATATTCTACGTGAACATCCTTTGTCATGTGCTCTGAGAAGTACACGCCTAACCTTTTCACAGAGTGAGCAATTTCTATTTTAGTGCCACCGAGTACTATTGATAAAGCTCGATTGGTTTATTTCTGGGATGGAAGAGAACTGCTTTTTTTTTATTGTCATTGAGTTTTAGACTATTTTGACACGCCCAGTGTTCAATTTTTTCCAAGGTTATGTTATCCCGACTGGATAGCTCTATGCCAGAGTGACCAGAGGAAAACAGACTTGTAT